>JAJIBD010037013.1:0-10392 GCA_021461705.1 Cryptotis parvus
GATATGTTGTCCTATATCCAGACTATATTACACCACCTCCGTCATTTGATGACATCGCGTTTCCACAAACACCTCAACATTAGCCAAGTTTTTTCAAAATAAATGAAGGCTGACTTTGACCGAGAATGTGGAAAGGTAGGTCTACAGCTGAATCTGAAGAAAACTATGTCTATGAAATGAACTAGTTCCTGAGCCCATTCACTTTCAATGGATCAAACATCTCTGAATGCAGCAGTTATGTGTACCCACGAGAAGTCAACATGATGAACGACCTAAAACCTGAGCTATGCAGGAGGAAGAGAGCTGTATGAATGCCGTCAAAAGGCACTGTGAAATGTTTTCTAAAAGGACAAAGAATTTCGCCCGGCACATCTCTTCGACTCCAATCGTTTCTCCTGCATTAACATATGCCTCAGAGACCTGACCCCAATGTAAAGCAGGATGAGGGAATGTGCTATCTGGTCTCCTCAGAGAGGCAATCGAAAAGAGCCATGCTTGAATATCACGTCTCACTCGCGGAGTGAAGGAACTGAGTTCTGACCTCCGTCGCTATTCCAGGAATCAGGACGCTGTCCTGTTTGCCAAGGCATCAGAAAATCAGATGGGCTGATTACTGTAATACGATTTGGGGACCGCTGAATTAGAGCCGTTATCACTGGATCCCAGTCACGGAGTTGCCAAAGATCACGGCTGCCCCAATTCTGCCAAGATGGTTGACTTCCTTGTAGCATCCTGCATGAACGGTTTTGAGGCTCCTTTTCTATTCCTGGAACCAACCAGATGCCATTGGGCTAAATGGCACGTGATAGGGTCCACCGGAAATGTTACTACACCGCCGAGCAAATCGATGAATAACGTGGATTCCGCGATCAAGTGATCAAGTGATAAAGATTTTATTTATATATATGCACGCTAATCTCTCTTAGAAACCATGCCATTCCCTCTTTCTTTACTCTTTTGTAAGATATTGAGAAGAATGAAAATAGGCCTTCTTGAAATTTTTGTAGAATTTTGGCAGAAAAAATATATTTATCTGGGATTTGGGAACTTTATCACTGTTTCCATCTTCTGCTGGTTAATCAGTTCCAATAAATAATTCTAAACAATTTAGTCTTGGGAGGTTATAGATCTAAAATTTTTATGCTTTCTTCGGTTCTTCAATGTAAGAACCTTTTCACAAGTCTCTTAAAATCTTTTATTTCTATGGTATATTTTGTAACTTCTTTGTCATTTCTGATCTTATTTATTTATTCTTCTTTGGTAATACAACTCTGTGGATTATTCAATATTGTTCATTATTTTCGGAGAATCCAGCTTCATGTCACTGATGTTTTACATTGCCTATTTTATTCATTTACACAATTAATTTTTAAGATTTCCTCTTCTCTACTCACTTTTGTTTAATTATTTATTCCTTTTCTGGTTACTGCTATGAGATTAGATGATCTATTTAGTCCTTTTTTCTCATGTAAACCCATTGTTGTGAATTTCTCTCTTACTTTCGGTTTTTGCTGCACATATCTGAATCTGCAGTTGCTATATTATTCCTTTGCATGTTTCCAGGCTTTGTTTCTTTTTTTGACTTCTGATTGAAGCTGGTATGAATAGTTTTTCAATACTTATTTTGTTTAGTCTCTGATGATTTGAGCTGATTTCAGCTTTTTATGGCTAATTTACTTATTTTTAGCATTGTGATAGGAAAGAATAGTTGATATTATCTTAACCTTTATAACTTGTTAACATTTGTTTGTGTCTCAGCTTGTAATCTTTAGAATTCAAACATCTGGAAGAAGGGCCATGATAGTTCACTGGGTAGGGCTCCTTCCTTACATGAAGCCAACATGAGAAAGCAAATCCATGGCATCCTCTTTTGTGGTCTCTAAACACTGCCAGTATTAATTCCTGGTGAAGTATAGAGCCAAGAGCAACCAATGCACTCATCATTGTGGCCACACAAAACAAAAATGATCCTAAGTAATAATTTATGTGTTCTGGAGCAAATTATATGAAATTTTTAAAGGTAGAGTTTATCTTAATATGTTAACAGCCTTAATTTTCGCCAAAGTTTCTGTTTCCTTATTCATTTTGCCTCATTGATCTGTTTAATGATGAAAGTAATTTTAATTCTACTAGTTTTGATACACATTCTCCTTAAGTATTATTACTTTATGAACTTTGATTATTTTTTTGGTTTAGTATATATATTAAACTTACAAAGTATCTTGATTTATTAACTTTAGCTTCTTTGGTTTATCATGTCTGTTGTACTTCCCATCTAGTTATAGTTCTGTTTGAATCCATGCTTTATCTGATCTAGGTATGACCATCTTGGACATTTTTCTCTGAATTACCCCTACTTTTTTGCTTTTAACCTGTGCTTACCATTGAAATGAAAGGGTTTGGCCAAGCAGTACACTGTTATTTTGTATCTGCATTCACTGCCTTGTTTTATTTCTGGCCACTCCCCCCTTTCTTTGTCCCTGTCATTTCTTTTATTGATTAATTCAGGTCAGTGATATTTAGATAAACATTGATACATAGAAATTTATCGCCATTTCCCATGATTCTTTTAGTGGCCTTGCAAAGCCTAACAATCGTTTATCTAAACTTACTTGGACTGATGTAAAAACATTTTAGTTTTTTTTGTCTCTCTCATCCTGTATATTCTGGGCAGCCTTTGTCTCTGAGGTTTCTAAGGAAGTTTACACCTAAAGTTCAAAGTTCATGTATGCTACTTAAAGTTCAAAGTAATTAGTTAGTCAAATTCAATTTTTTAGGAGACACCATTATTTTTCTCCTCATGTTGTCTTCTTTTACATGTTCTATTTTTATTTCAAGAGTGGGGTTTCCTTGAATTTTTAAAGGCTTTAAGGTTTTTCAAAATTGATTATGACCATCAATTCCTTTAACTCTTTAGTGGAGCCTAAAAAAACTTTTACCACTCCTTCAAATCTGAGTAATAATCTAGCTGGAGGTCTTTCCATTTTAACACTTCCTCAGTATAAACATGCCATTCCCTCTCTTCTGACCTGCAGACTTTTAGCTGATACATCTGCTATGAGTCTTACTTGTTTTTCTTTATATGTGAGTTTTTGCTTTTTATTTTGCTCCTTTCTGCATCACGCCTATATTTTAATCTTGAGTTATAATTACAATGTATCTTGATTTTATATGTGGGCAGGTTATTACAATATGTGTTGTAGTTATAATTAAGAACATGCTGTAGTTTATATGTGTTGTAGTTATAATTACAATATGTGTGTTGTAGTTTATATGTGTTGTAGAATAAGGCAATGTATCTTAGATTTCATATGTGTTGTAAGTTTTGTTTGGGACTCTTCGAAAGCTCCTGACTTGTAGATCTGAAGCTTCCTTCTTCTCGGATGGGGTAGTTCTTGGATAACATTTTCTCAATTCAATTATTTTCCTTTAATCTTACAATTTCTTGAAATTATGATTGTAAAGTAATGTTTTACTGGATACTGTCCTAAAATCTATTATTATTTTTATTTTTTTATTCGCTGGTCATCAAACCAGTAAATGCGCAAGGCAAACAAATTTAACATTGAGTTATATACCTCCCCATCTAGTTTTTCTTCATTTTTAAAATTCATTTTATATTCTTCTTGTTTTGTTTTTTTTATGGGGCATACCGGAAACAGGCATCTTAGTCAGTGCCTCAGTAGTCTCCTATGTTTTTGAGACCATGTGGTTAGGGATTTAAACCAACCTCATCATGCAAATCATCTGGATCATTAGTCCTTTGTTTCTCTCCCAAGCCCTTTTTCCTGCTTTAATAGTTGTTTTGTTTTTTGGTGGTTTCCTCTACCTTATCCCCTTAGCCTACTAATTCAGTCTTGGCCTTTGTTTATGTTGTTGAGACTCCTGTATTGTGTTTTTTTATTTAACTGCTGGGTATTAGATCTCAATATCCTATTTGATTGCTTATAACACCTCTCAAAGATACTTTATTCTCCCTTATTAACATTCTCACATTGATTTCCGCCATTTCATCGATTCTTGTGGGATTGTTACTTTGCATCTTCTACTGTGATTTTAGAAAGTTCTGATTTGCTTGGTGTCCATTCCAGACTTTTGCCTTCTATTCATTTATGTGGGTAAATTCCTATTTCTTCTCTATATCTGGTGCTGCCTAGATGTCAGGAGTGAGAGTCTATGTTTAAGCCACTTGATAGAGCTTCACAATTCCAAACTGTAGTGTGCTGTGGACTGGCTCTGAGCTTCTACACCTGGAAAACTGCCAGAATTCATCATCACAAGCACTTGAACAAGCTATGGAACTCAAGTCTAGTGAACTGAGCCTTGAACTAAGTGTTTGCAGTTGGTAAAAAATGGCAGTGCCAGGTGGCTGTGAACAAGGAGCACCAGAAACAATTGGAATCGCACTCATAGTAATATCTGTACAGCTGTAACACTAAGCTGATCTTTACAGCTTCTGGGGAATTTGTATTTTCCAGGTCCAGGAGCAACAGCAGTGCTAAAGCAGGCCTACATAGCATCTGTGGTGTGACATTGCGAGTGTTTGGCAAGACCTGTGGCATTAAATTTCCAGGACCGAGCCACCTAATGCTTAAAAATCCCAGTGTCCTCATGCCACAAACACTTGAGCATAATCTGGATAGTGACCAGAGCTCAGTCACAGTTGCCCAATGACAGATTTATGCCAAGTTCAAACAGGCCTGGAGTTGGTCTGGGATATAGCATTGTGTAAATGCTTCGAGGGCCACCTAGGTACACCCATGATCTAAAGTTTCTGGGCAAACAGAAATTCCCACTGGGAGAGCAAAATTTAGGTGAAGCTATACATCAGGGTTTGAGTCTAACGGTTAGACACAACCGAGGTGTCCTAAGGTGGCTGGAGCATCAATATTGGGAGGGATCTGCGCTTATCAGCCACCTAGGCTCAAGGTCATAAGAGCCTGACAACTTAACTGGCTGCCCTACCAGGATTCATAGGTATGTGTGACTGCAAATTTTGTGTGGGTGGGAGGAATTGAGAGGGGCCTTCAGCACAGTCAGAGAACACTCTGGAGTTGAATGGGGAGCACACAGACAAGGTCCTCTCCTAATTAGCCTGCATAGGGAGCCTAGGGTCTGCTTTTGAGTCATGGTCCTGGCCCTGGTAGCAAAGCCAGTGACTGACTAGCCAAACAAAGTATCATTACCACCTCCCTTTGCTCTGTTATTAGTTGGGGATGGAAAAAGCCCACCTTTAACAACTTTGACCTCAAAATCAGAAATTCTGGCAGAAGAGAAATCTGGGCAACCCTCATCCCCCAGGGAAGTTGAGAGTGAGACCACTGAATTAGTCATCACCTTCCACTTATTTTGACCCCAGTAGTTATTTTATAATTTCGTGACATCTGTTCAGATTTGAGTTGGGGTCACATTCAGTGGTGACATGGATTATCTCCAGGTTCTGTGCTCACACAAGGCCCAGAAGCCTTATGGATCACTGGCAAAGATCAAACAAGTGTTGGCAGCTTGCATGGCAGGCATCTTGCCTCCTATACTATCTTTCTAGGCCCCTGTTCTTTTTAATAATGATCTGATTATAGAATAAGATTACTGAACCAGGGTGCCTGGAATTCTGAACATCCAATTTACCAGAGTAGTTCAGCATGTAACCAAAGGTTTAGTTCCTCTGCCACTTGAGCAAGAGCCAGTCAAAGGAGACAAGGTTGAGAAAGAGCTTTATTGGCAAGTTGAAAGGCTTTTGTGGAAATGAACTGGCACTTTTTGGATGATGACAGAATCATTTAGTGAGAGCAACCATCTTATCTAGATGGTTACGACAAAGGCTTTTAGACAAAATAGGGAAAAGTGTGCTGTGCATGTAGCTCAGTGGCAGACCACCTGCCCTGCATGTGTGAGGTCCTGGGTTTGATCCCTGGCCCTGAAAATACTAAGAATAGAGGGAAAAAAGGATGGCTGCCGAACAATGGATACCAAACTGAACAATAATGGTCCCCTGAAGCATACTCCATCTTATTTTCAAACTAAGGGTTAGCCTTGGGGAAGAATAAACTGAAGAGAAATTACTATCTTTTGGGATTTAGGACCAAGAGGGTATAATTTCTGATACTGATCTTTGGCCTGGTGTCAAGTACCTTAGAAATCTCTTCCAACTGAAGCTTATTTCCAGGGCAGTGTTTCACACTTCATAGTTACCTTGCAGGCTTATTGTTCAGCAATAAGGGAGAGACAGTAAGGGAGAGACTTATATTGGGGAGAGACTCCAACTCCACCCAACTCCACCCAACTCCACATCTGAGAGTTCAACTGTGTCAATGTGACCACAAGGAAGTTTCTGAGATTAATCCAAGTGTAGATGTAACTGTTACATGTCACAAAAATACTGACAAAGGATCTGACTGCTTTGCTATGCCTTCACTTAAGATATTTTATTTTTCCTTTAAGATTTGGGCATTTGACAGGTAGGCGGCTCCAAGAGGCGGGAATCACTGGGAAGTCGTCAGATGAGGCGTGGTCGCCCTTTCTCCCCTCCATTTTGTCGGAAGCCTGGGTGGCCCCGCCTCAAGAGCCTGCCCCCGGGCTAGCACCCAGAGGCTCAGAAGCGGCTGGGGAGGCTGAAGGCTTCGCCGGGCCTAGCTGACCATGGAACCCCGAGGGAGGGCAGATGGGCTTTGGGAGGCCCGCGCCTCTGGGGGTCCCGGAAGCAGTCGGATGAGACTCGCCCATCACACTAGCCACCATTTTCGCTGTTTGGATGCTGTGAAACTGCCTCACGACCAGTTGAACAGAGCAAAAACCAGTTCAAGCCCAGCAGTCGCGGTCCACTAAAATAGTGAAACAGTGATGTCTTTTAATGCACTGCATTCCACGAAGAGCAGGAAAGTTTGTTGGGAAGAGAGATATAAAAGAGGAAAAGAAATGACATTCAGAACCCGCTGGAGTGGTTGAGGTGCGGGAGGGGGGAGGTGGAGGTGGGGCCATTGGTGATGGGAGATGGGTTAGGGTGGAGGGTGCTTGTTGGAACACTGTAGAACCAAAACTCTACATGAGCATCTTTCAAATAAAAAAAAAAGATTTGGGCATCAAAAACGATTTTGATGCCCTTTTAAATGCTTGCCCCTATTTAAGAAAAGATTACAATGACATTTCCTAAAAGTTCTACAGTTTATCTTTCACATTTAGAAATATTTGCCCCTGCTTAAGAAATGATTATAATGACATTTTCCTAAAAAGTTCTACAATTTTACCTTTCACATCATATCTTTTTAAATTTAAATCATCAGTTAGTTTTCCTATTACCACAAAGTCCCCAAAATATTGTCTGGAATTCTCCCTGGGCACAGAATCAGGAGTAAATCCTGAACACCACCTGGTATGCTGTTTCTATGTTATCAGTCCATGAAATATTTCTCCTATATTCACTGATCTGAGTGTACCAAAAGTTGTAAAGCACCGTGTAAGTCATTCAAGAATGTGCTGGGGTTTTCTAGTTTTTTTGCATGTCTGTGTAAAGTTTAGAAAAAAGAATCAGTTGCTTTACACAGTATGTTTTCGAGAATACTGAAGACTTCATTGGGATTATGATAACCTCTACTATATGTATTTTTGGGGTATCAGAGAAACAAAATTGAATCTCCGAAGATTCATATGCATCCTGGTATATTTATCCACTTTTTAGATCAAAAAATGCTAGAGGAGTCACATAAGAGAAGCAGAAGGGCCGAGGGATAACTCAAAAGGGCTAGAGTACATGCTTTGTTTGTGAAAGCAAGAATTTTATTCCTGGAACCATATGATCTCCCCAAACAACATACCAGGAGTAGTAGTTTGGCCCTAAAACTGAAAAAATAGAGAGTAAAATATTTTCAGTAGAGACTCAACACACACAGGGGAGAGCTGCTACTTGCTCTCCCTGTGCCCAGCTGATCCCAAGGCGTCCAGGAGGGATGGCGAAGTTCCCATCCCTAGTCTTTGCCACCCAAGCAGAGCCTCACAAGAAGCCAGAGAAACCCTACACCATGAGGGCCGCCATTTTCCCCCATCCCGACTCCCCTCTCACAGAACTCCACCCAGCAGAAGAGGCGATTGCAGCCCGGCTAGGCTCGTGGGTTCATCAATAAATGCTCTAGTCTTGAGGTGACCAGAAGATTATCCCACCCACACGGCAAAGCCTGGCAAGCTACCGCAGATTTGACATGCCAAATACCAGTAATAATTATAGACCTCATTCCCATGACTTGACGAAATGGTTTGAGGCTCTATGTTACTGAGGGGCAGATGCCCTTGGGCTATCCGCCATGTGACAGGACATATTGAGATGTTACTGGTGCCCGCCGAGTAATCGATGATCTACGGAAGTCAAGCTACCAAGTGATCAAGGGAACCTGGCAGATAGCTCAGGTAGTTGAGTTACCTAGCATGTGTAAGACCCTAAAATTCAATCCCCACTAACCCATGTTTGCCGCCTCTCCCCATCACTGCCAGATGTGGCCCCGAGGCTTTGAGCACCACTGGCCTCAAACAGTGCGCATCACTGGGTCTGAATACCAGACAACCTAGACCTACATTGCTAGCCTGAGTATTGCCGGGAGGGGCCCTGGTTCTTCTGAACTCTGCTGGGTTTGGCCCTATTATTAAGAAATAAGCAATCCTAGTGAGATATAACTCAAAGATTAACCAGCCTTTCAGTGGAGTCTTCCAAAAAATGTTAGATTATCAGCAAAAGTTAATAAGGAAACTTTAATTAAAACTGGAACCAGGAAGGCTTATAGAGGTAAACTCACACACAGTATCACTCTCCATCATTTGCATGTAGTTGTCATTGTGTCTCCCTAAGGAAAGTAGGGCTAACACTTCCTATCAAGGAAGTTTCCATTGCTCTTGGGGGGAGGATTTATTTTTGCACAGCAACAGCTCCACCAATGACAAGCACTATGTGCCCAGCCAAGGAGAATCTGTCACTCCCTGGACTCTCTCATTCAATTGTGAACCTCTCACAATCAGTCCTTCCCTCCCACAACAGTCAATTTCTCCCCTCCCAAAAGCAACCTGCTTTAATCTTCTATATTCTTAGATTGACTTACAGCTCCATTCTTACCAAGCATTTCCTGAATTGTAATTCCTCCTGATTATTCCTAAAAAAACTCATTTGGCTGGAACATTAGCTAGCTGTTTTTATTTAAAGGAGCTAACCAGATACATAGAAAATAAAGGGACACAAAATCATGTTCACACTCCTGTTCAATTACTAGTGTTCTTTTTAAAGGGGGCTGTGAGAAGTCAGCACGAGCTTTAATAGCTCTTAGCCAGATGGGACAAGAGTCCCGGATTACCTGTCCTCCAAAAGATCTTAGTTCTACAATCCCTAGAGAATAGATCTGAGAGAAAGGGCAGTACATTTAATTTCTGCCCTAAATCGAAAAGTATGGTGGAAATGGGTCAGATGAGGGCACTTTTGAATCTAGCAAACATGAATTGCTTTACTAATCCCACTCTCCTTCCTATGTTGATTACAGAATCCAAGTAATCACTTGGTACCCCAGACTGGATAATTCAAAACCAGAATTTTATTTTTTCTAGTTCTGGAGGTTAAGATTGAGATCAAGGTGTCCAAAGGCCTGACTCTTTCAGAGGATTTCTCCTTAACTTACAAAAGATCATCTCCTTGAGTCTTCACATCATCTTCCCTATATAAGGTCAACTTTGACATATTGGGTCCAGCTCTATCCACATCACCTCATTTTACTCTAATTATCTGTTTCTTTTTAACTGACATACTTATGTTTAATCTAACTTTTTTTTTGCTTTTGGGGTCACAACTGGCAATGCTCCCAGAGGTTACTCGGATTCTGCACTCAGAATTACTCCTGGTGATACTTGGGGAGGTAATATGGGATGCCAGAAATTCAATTTCAGAGTTGGCTATATGCAAGGCTAATACCCTACCCACTGTACTATCACATGACTTTTTTTTTCTGAGAAAGTTTTGGTTTCTAAACCCAGGTCTCACACACCTAAAGGCAAGTGCTATATCACTGAGTTATATCTCCAGCTTCATTCAATTATATTTTCGGAGGGACAGTCATACACCTACCATTGCTTGGAGGACTCTTCTCACTTAACTCAAAGTGTTTAAAGATCTTCCATCAGTATGCTGAGGATCAAATCCCCAGCCTCCCTGCACACAAAACCTATGCTACAGCCTACTGAACTTTCTCTGTGTCTCCTTTAATAGCCTCTTTAAAGTCTGTCTCCAAAATACAGTCACTCATCTGGATAGGGAAGATTAAGACTTTGACATATGCGTTTTGAACTTAAATAAAAGCCAGAGATACAATTATCTATATACCTACAGCTCAAAATTTCTTTGAATTTCATGTAGCTCCCCAGATTTCC
>JAJIBD010037016.1:0-11163 GCA_021461705.1 Cryptotis parvus
CAGCCCAGCTTGTCAGAAACCCAGCCTACAGAAATGAAATACCATGTGGAAATAGTACAATGGGTGGGGAATTTGCTTTGATTGCTGCTTGCCTCAAAGTTCAATATCCAGCACCCTACATGGGGTTCCTTGAACAATGCCAGGAATGATTCCTGACACAGAGCCAGATGTAAGCCCTGAGTATTGCCAATTGTGGCCCCAAATCAGAATGAAAAAGAAAAAATTCAAAATGCACTTGTTGCTAAGTAAAAGAAGCACATTGTACAACTGTACTCATATGTGTACAGTAAAGAAACAAACAAAGCAAAAACAAAAAACTAGTAAAACTATAATAACTAAATAATGCCTACCAGAAGGAAGATGAGGTTGGGAGTAAAATAGGTCAATTATATAATGAAATATGGAAATGAAGTGTTTTGTTACCAACACAACTTTCAAATATCTATTTCTAATTCTATATATAATATATGTTATTATATGGCTGGCCTACCACCCCAGCAGAGCCTCACACAACAAGACGACCACCCCTACTCCATGGGGGCCACCATTTTCCATATCTGGACTTCCTCTGCGTCACAACTCCACCCAGCAGACCAGATTATCACAGCTCGGCTCAGCGGCCGCTAGTGGCCGCGTGGTTCATCAATATATGCTTTATTTAGAGGTGACTACAAAGAGTATGCCACCACGCATGGCAAGTCTGGCAAGCTGCTAAGTGTAAGTGTTTTGATATGCCAAATACCAGTAACATTTATATTAGGTCATTCCCATGGAGCTCTTTATGTTCCTGGAGCAAGAGGATGTCTTTGGGTTCTACTAGCATGAGACAGGACATATGGAAATATTACTGATGCCCGCTCTAGCAAATAGATGATGAAGCGGGAAGATAGTGATAGTGATATATAGCTTATAATATATGACTTATGTTAAAAACTACTATTGCGTCAATCAATTTTTAAAATAAAGATTTCATAAGCAACGAAATAAATTAAATGCCAGTGACAGTTCACATTGTTTCTCTTACAGAGAAAAGTCAGGTAGTTAACAGTTGTGGCCTAAGAAGACAGATGGGGTGGCAAGTGAAATGGATGAAGGGATCTAAAGACCCAAAATATAAAATAAACAAGTCACAGATATGTCATGTACAGAATGTTAGTGATAGCAAATAATATAGTAGCACATATTTGCATGTTTCTAAGAAAATAAATCCCAAAGTTCATTTTGCATGGTAACTAGATTTCTTCTTGTTACTAAATTTCTTCTTGTTAACACATTTCTTCTAGTTATGTTTCTGCTTTTTAAATTTATGCATCTAATGTATCATTATGAAACCACCTAATGCTATATATATACCTGGGACCAACTAAATGTATATGTCAATTATACAAAAAAAGCATTTAAGATAGAACACAAGAATGATTGCAGCTGGTGGAATCACATGACTCATCATGCTATGGCTACCCTGCTTGTTTGCTTTCTGTCTCCAAACTACAGAGCCACACTGCGGAGAATGTTTGCTCTTGCACTCTCATAGTCCTTAATTCTCTTTAATACCAGTCACAACAAACAGGCCCTCAAACAACCCAGCATGACAGATACAAATCTGACTTTATCCCCAAAACAAGCCTCCTGTGGTTTTATGCTCAGAACAGAAGCATGCTATTAGAGATATCATCTTCCCTGTTTCTGAAAGGAATTCTCTTTCAAGGGAACATCTTCAGCGAAGGAGATGTTAATACCTATGAAGTAGGAAAAAAAAGGTAGGGAACATGAATTAAATATCCTGAGATAATTAAAAGAACTCAGGAGGAAATAAATGATAGAAAAATGGGAAATACATTTTTTACACAGACAGCTAGAGCTCCCTGAAGCGGTGTGTTAAAGGATAGATATGTATACAGGTAGACCATCTGACAACATGGGCCAATGAACAAGTCTACCTATGGAAAAGACCGACTAAGAGTTGCAGAGAGGAGAATTGAAGGCTCCCAGGTGCCTCATGCAAAATTTTCTTCTACCTCCCAGAATTCTTCCTGGGCTGATATCATCAGTATTGAAGTTGACTTTGTTAAGAGAAGTGAGTTTATTAGATCTTTCTCCCAGGCTTTCCTACCAGTAGCTAACTAAAATGAACCCCTCAACAACCAGAGGAATCATAACAGCAGCTGTGTGTTTCTACTGGAAAACAAAATTGAAGCTCTGATAATTATAATAGTTTTACACAAATTTAATAAAACAACATTTCAAAAAGAAGGTCATCCTTTTATGAGTTATATATAATCAATGCCCACCAATTCCCTCAGGACAAAATTATTCCTGTTTGAGGGGACTTTAGACTCACTAAAGAGTTATGGAATTGATGTTGGCATTTTACAAAAATGTCAGCTAGTCATGTAGGCAAAGGAAAATTGTTGGAATTTTCAGTGAACTTTTCTATGCTCTATTTATACTTGGCTTTCAGACATGGGTTGGATGGTCCTTGTTGCTTTTCATTGTACCAGATGTCAAAAAACTCCATAATAATTAAGGTTGTTTTACCACCATCATCGTAGCACACAAATAACTCTTTCAATAAATTGCTTCCCTTTCACCAAAAAATAACCTGGCCTCCAACACTGAATGCATTACTCACACTCTGTTTTACAAAGCCAATCCCGAATCTAACTTCAATCAAGTCAGCTTGTCCTAGTGAGCATATGGCAACTTGGAGTCCTAAGATTGTTTGTCTCTTGAATCCATCCTTGAATAAAAGGACCTGGTACATTGTTGATCAGGCCACAAAACAAGCAGTAGAGTTGGTACTAGAATGATAGTACTGTGGGTAGAGGTGTTTGCCTTGCATGCAACTGACCGGGATTTGATCCCTGGCACCCCATATGATCTTCTGAGTCAAACAGTAATAATTACTGAATGCTGAGCCATAAGTAACTCCTGAACACTGTCTACTGTGGCTTCCCACCCCCAAAAAACTAGAAGAAGGAGGAGGAGGATGAGCGAAGAGAAGGAGAAGAAAGAGGAGGAGGAGGAGGAGGAGGAGAAGGAGGAGAATGAGAATAAGGAGGAGGAGAAGGAGAAGGAGAAGAAGAAGAAGAAGAGGAGGAGGAGGAGGAGGAGGGAGGAGGAGAGGAGGGAGGAGGAGGAGAACTAGGAGGAGGAGAGAGAAGAAGGAGGAGGAGGAAGAGGAGGGAGAGAAGGAGAAGAAGAGGAAGATAGTAGGAGGGAAGAGAGGAGGAGGAGGAGAAGAAGGAGGAGGAGGAGAGGAGGAGGAGGATGAAGGGAAGGAGAATAAGAAGTAGGAGGAGGAGAAGGAGGAAGAGAAGGAGGAGGAGTAGAAGACGGAGGAGGAGGAAGAGAGGAGGGGGAGGAGGAAGGGAGGAGAATAAGAAGTAGGAGGAGAAGGAGTAGAAGGAGAAGAAGAGGAGGAGGAGGAGAACAAGAACAAGAACAAGAAGTAAGAAGAGTGCTTGCTATAGGGGCAGCCTGGGGAGAGGGAGGGAAGGAATCTGGGGACATTGGTGGTGTGAAATGTGCACTGGTGGAGGGATGAGTGCTGCAACATTGTATGACTGAAACCAATCATGAGCAGCTTTGGAAATGTCTATCTCATGGTGTTATACTAATAAGAAAAAAAGAATTTATCCAGGGGGCACGTGAAGCTAGCACCCACCAAACAGGGCCCCAGCAGCCAAAGCCTCAACACCCTGGTTGTCACCATGCTCAAGACAGGGCTTCACTGCTCATGACAAACCCCACTGTATCACTGTCTTCCCGTTCATCATCGATTTGCTCGAGCGGGCACCAGTAACATCTCCATATGACCTGTCTCATGCAAGTAGAGTCCAACGGCACCTGCTTGCTCCAGGAACATAAAGAGCCTCGAACCATTCCATCAGGTCATGGGAATGAGGTTTATAATTGTTACTGGTATCTGGCATATCAAATACGACACGGGTAGCTTGTCAGGCTCTGCCGTCGCGGTAGCATACTCTTGTAGTCATCTCAAAATCCAGCATTTATTGATGAACCGGCGGCCGCAAGTGGCCGCGCCAGCCGGACTGTGATAGGCTGGTCTGCTGGGTGGAGTTCTGACGGCGGGAAGTCCAGATGTGGAAAATGGAGATCCTCATGGAGTGGGGGGTCGTCTGGCTTGTTGTGAGGCTCTGCTGGGGTGGCGGGCCAGGGGTAGAACCTACCATCTCTCCCGGGCACCTCATGAGTGGCTGGGCACAGTGAGAGCCAGTAGCACCAGACAAACCCCATACAGAAATTAATGGACCACCCAGCTAAAAATTTAGCTTGACTATAAAAATTATAGACCTCATTCCCATGACTTGATGGAATGGTTTGAGACTTTATGTTCCTGGAGTGGGCAGATGCCCTTGGGCTATCTCGCATGTGCCAGGACATAATGAGATGTTACTGGTGCCTGCTCAAGTAATCTATGATCTACGGAAGTCAAGGATCAAGTCAAGTGATAAAAATTTGGAATTTCCTGGAGCGCACTGCTGCAAATCTCAAACTCTACAACAGATATAACCCTAGTAGTGCACCACATTGAAATGGGATGTAAATTAGAAGACAACCAATCTCAGTGAACAAAATATACACACAAGGCTTATCCTGTTATATATTAGTTATTTTATATAAGTAATAATGGCTCCATAGTGATATACAGCAATCTTGACTAATGTTCTAAGGAAACAGTTTTTGATTATTCTTAACAAATTTTTAACAAGCAATATAAAATGAGGTTCTATTATAGAACCAGACTTAAAGGGTTATTGGAAAGTTAGAAATAATGATGGTGGTGGGAAGATACAGTCATGGTGGGATTAGTGTTGGATTATTGAATGTCTGTAACAAATCCTCATGAAAGTCTTTGTAAAAATAAAAGTAAGCAACATTTAAAAAGGATTTATCCAATGTGGGCCAGAGTTATAGTACAGTGGGTAGGGTGTTTGTGTTGCATATGACTGATTTGGGTTCAAACCCTGGCATTCCATATGCACCCCAAGCACCTGGAGAGTAATTCCTGATTGCAGAGTCAGGAGTAATCAAGAGCATTGTCTGGCTAGCACTAATAAACCTTTTTTTTAAAAAGTAAAAAATTTGGCCACAGCGATAATACAGTGGGGAGGACTTTCCCTTGCATGTGGCAGACCCAGGTTCAATTCTCAGCATCCATATGTTTATCCTGAGCACTACAAGAAGTAATTACTGAGTACAGAACCAGGAGTAACCCCTAAGCATTTCCGGTGTTATCCAAAAGGCAAATTAAGATTAAAAAAAAAAAAAAAGAAAAAATTTAATGTAGCTGCTATAGCCATATCAATGCCTAGTATGCAATAGGAGCTTCTTGAGTATTTGTATTGGAACAACTCTCACACTAGCACCAAATTTTGTCGCAGACATGGCTACATCATGTCACCCAGGCCCAGTGAGCAGTCTGCTACTTAGGCACTCTGTTCTAACACATAGGTTTATTTTTTTGCATGCACACATTAAAAATGTTTTATCTGTAATTATAATATCCAGCCAACTATAATATTTACCGACATCCAATTAACAAAAAAGCACTTTTAGAAGAAATACAGGAAATAACAACTGCTGCTGTTCTCCTCACCACCTGATACAAGGTTTCTTGGCAGGGGATATGGAGTGGATTACATTTTACTTCACTTCTCATACCTACAGACTGAGCTTCAGGAGACAAGTGTTTGTTGGTATTGCTTGAATCTCAAACCAATGATTGCATTTTGCTTTAAGTGTGATGAAAACAAGGCAACATCACGGATGATAAGCTGCTTCCCTGAGACCATCTCTGCCTCTGATTGATTGGCTGCTCACCACCTGACAACTTTCTATCATGAGGTTTTTCCTTGTTAAGCATCATTCTCCTCTCTAAACCAGTTTAAATTGCCATGAAATAAAATTTCAGTCAGTAAGAACCACCTGTGAGGTGTCAATCCTGGGTTATATTCTTTCACACTTCACTTGTATCACTTGTCTTCCCCGTTGTTCATCGATTTGCTCGAGCGGACACAATGTAACATTTCTATACGTCCTGTTGCAAGCAAGTGTATCCCAGGGCATCTGCTTGCTCCAGGAACAGGAGAAGCCTCAAACCATTCCTTCAGATCATGGGAATGAGGTCCATAATTGTTACTGTTTTTTTTTGGCATATCAAATAAAACATGGGTAGCTTTCCAGGCTCTGCTATGTGCGTGTTATACTCTCAGTAGAAGGCTCTAGATCTCAAACATTTACTGATGAAACTCAAAGGGGAAAGATCAGGTTTTCTCTTGGGTGGAGCTCTGAGGGCTGTAGAGTCTGGATGTTGAAAATGACTGACCTCATGATGTAGGGGTTTCTCTGGCTTCCCGCTAGGCTCCACGGGATGACAGGTGACAACTAGAACCCTGCCTAGTACTGTATACAGTGTATAAATGTGAAATATCCCGGAAGGACTTAATCCTAACATCTGGACTATCTAAGACTGTCAACGGCCACAGAGCAGCAGCGTGCCGATGGAGGCCTGTGGGTCTGGCACTGTCTCTCTTCCGGGGTAGTTGGTATGGAGGTGGAGGAAAGGGCGGAGGCACCCAAATCCCCACCAAGTCGGCCAGCGTGACCCTCCCGCACATGTGAGGGAACCCTTGGAGCAATGTTGGACCTAGCCAGTGGCTGGCCGAGCCCTTACCAACCACCAGAGGTCAGCTCCATGGGTTTGCTTCCCGCGTGGGGCGGAGCGCACAGCTGTGGGTCTGGAAAAATATTCTCTAGCAACACAAAATAAAAATGAAAGTCTTAGGAAGGAAGAAAAGAGTTGGGCAAGAGAGATGCAAGGTGACTGTGGTGCTGTTTTTAAACTGTTGTCAAAGGTAGTTTTAAAAAGTTAAGATAGAAAAAAAATGCTTTGTAGTAGATAGTCTTGCACTTAGTCCCCAACTCTGCCATTTACTAGCTATGTGAACATATGCACCGAACTTAACATTTGACATCATTCAACATCTATAAAATAGGTATATATTTATAGATACATACACAAAACACACATATGATATATGTTTTGTATGAATATATGATATATATGCTACCTGTATTATTTCCTGAGGTTTTTATAAGAAACAAGCATAATTTGGTGGATTGCAATATATCTTGTCACAGTTCTAGGCGGCCTGAAATTCAAAATCAAGGTGTTTACAGCCTCCCTCTAAAGGCTCTGAAGGAGAATCTAGTCCTTGTCTCTAGATTGGTGGCTTCATAATTCTAAGAATTATTCCCATAACTCTGCTTTATTTTCACGTACCCCACATACCCGCACCATGACTCAACTATCTCTTCCCGTTATAAGGACCTTTAATTGCATATTCAAAGTCCCTTTAGTCAAATAAGATCAAATTCACTAGTATCATGGGCCGGAACTTAGGCTATCAGTTTGAGGGAACATTATTATACATGTGACACTAAAAAGATATGATTTCTGGTGAGCTATTGTACTAAAATATCAACAAATTGATAATAATGAGAGGTATTTTAATTTTACAAGGCTTATAGAAGAAAAGATAATGTCTTTTCCACAATAAAAGTATGACCATTAATTCTTGCAGGTCAATAATTTCACTTTATTCCAACAGCATTTGCTTTATAAATATTTGCTGCCTTTCTATTTTGCTCTGAAGTGTTCAAAATTACTAATTTGGCTAGTATACAGAGTGAAAAAGCAACAATAAAGTTAGAATGATAGCAAAGACTCTTGTGAGATTAGTAGAACTGTTGCATCATATTGCATATAAAAAGAAAGATTTGGGGGCTGGAGCAATGAGTACAGAGGGTAGGGCATTTGCCTTGCACGTAGCCAAACTGGGTTCAATTCCAGGCCTCCCATATGGTCCCCGAGCACCGTCAGGTATAATTCCTGAGTGCAGAGCGAGGAGTAACTGATCATTTGTCTTCCGTTGTTCATAGATTTGCTTGAGCAGGCACCAGTAGCATCTCCATAGGTCCTGTCACAAGCAAGTGTAGCCCCAAGGGCATCTGCTTGCTCAGGGACAGGAAGAGCCTCAAACCATTCCTTCAGGTCATGGGAATGAGGTCCATAATTGTTACTGAGTTTTGGTATATCAAATAACCAATTATCATATAAATTATTAAACAAACCACTATAAATTATATCACAACCTAAAAAAGCCAAAGAGTTTGGTGATTCCTAACAAAGATGTTGAAATATTCAGATAAAGGTTTTTAATCAAGCATCATACAAATTACTGAATAAACCACTATGAATTATATAAAAGAAAACAAAAATAATTTAAACTGTTAGAGCCAGAAAAACAGGATAGTAGGTAGGGCCCTTGTCTTGCATGAAGTTGATCCAGGTTCAGTCACCCAGGAACATCACATGCTCTATGCCCACCAGAAGTGATCCCTGAGGACAGATTTAGAAGTGATCCCTAACACTCCACGTGGCTCCAGAACAAGCGAAAAGTAAATACTCTTAGCAAACAAGCAGAAGTTATCAAAAAAACAAAATGAAAATTATAAGCTAAAGAAACAAAGGCATACTGGTTGGGCTCAATAGTAACACAGACATGACAAAAGATAGAATCTATAATCTTGAAAACAGATCAATAGAATTTCTCCAAAAGGTTTTAGACCACCAATTGGTGCGGTTGTTCTGCAACTATAAAACAACTACTTCAACACTATTGTAAACTGTGATACTCCAATAAAAATAATAATAAATCAACACTTTAAAATGGGATAAAAATTGGTCCCAAATATTGAACATATTATATACAATCACTGTATTCCCGTTCATCATCGATTGGCTCGAGAGGGCACCAGTAACATCTCCATATGTCTTGTCTCATGCTAGTAGAGCCAAGGGCATCTGCTTACTCCAGGAGCATAAGAGCCTCAAACCATTCCATCAGGTCATGGGAATGAGGTCTAAAATTGTTACTGGTATTTGGCATATCAAATACAACATGGGTAGCTTGCCAGGCTCTGCCGTGCGGGTAGCATACTCTTGCAGCTCAGCCACTGCCCAGCGTTCTCCCGCCATGTCCCTCGCCGTGCATGGACGTGGCTCAGATCTAGAAGCAAGCATGCCTGCCTGGCAGGACCACCCAGTGTCAGGCAAGGGGGACTATGTTATATATTATATATATGTTATATATAATATATAACATATTATACTATATATGTACAATATATACACAAGTACATGTATGTTATGTATGTATATTACATATTATGTTTTATACATATATGTTGTGTGTGTTTTATAACATGTTACATGCATATATGTTATATAGGTGTAATATAATATATATGTTGTATATAATAAGCTAAATTAAGTTCCATATATTTAACATATTTATATAATATGTTAAATTAATATATTATATAATATATTAAATAAATATTTAACATATTATATAAATAGGTTCACTTGTATCACTTGTTTCCTGTTGTCCATTGATTTGCTAGAGTGGGCACCAATAACGTTCGTCATTCATCCCCTGTCATGTGCTTCAGTGTAGCCCTAGAGCATCTGCGCACTTCAGGAGCATGAAGAGCCTCAAACCATACGTCCGGGCCATTGGAATGAGGTCCATCATCGTTACTGTTCTTGGCATATTGAATATGACATGGGTACCTTGCCAGACTCTGCCTTGTGGAGTGGGATACGATGAACCATGCAGCTGCTTTGCAGCCGCCTACAACAAAGAGACTGATAGCAGCTCTACCCCATTTATCTGTGTCTCTGGTTCAGCATACCTGGGCTCGAAATAGGCCTATCTATAGGGCAGGACTCTGAGGAGCTGGGCTTGAGATAGGCTTTTCTCTTGGGTGGAGCTCTGACAAGCTGTAGAGTCGGATTTTGAAAATGGCTGCCATCATGGCCAAATAATATGTTAAATATATGGAAAATTTATATAATATGTTAAATACATGGAACTCAATTTTATCTATATTTATGTATACACATATATACAAAAGTTATATAACATTTTGAAATATAAATCAAATGGAAAAAATTTTAGGCTCAGGGTCAGGTGATGTAACTTTAAAATGGCAACAGGAGAAATGCCTATTGTGATGCCTATTGTTCTGTTTCTGTGCTGAATAAAGTCAGTGTCCTGGTTCTGTTATTGTTCTATAACTTTGCAATATTAGATCACTTCGGAGAAAGTGGGCAAAGGATAAAATGATGCATCTGTATTTTTCACATAGGCATGTAAATTTACAACTATCTCAAAAATTAAAAGTTTAACTAAAAAGGGTCCCACTTGATATTAGGAGATCAAAGGGACCAATTTTTTCTACATTTAGTCTGATCATGGAGGCCTCAGTGACAAGCAGCAAGCTCTCTTCTTTATAAGAATATATTTATTACATTGAGAAGCGTCAATGTGTTCAATGGTAACAAATTTCATATAGATATCATGGCTAATGATGTCATTGAAAAAACTAGGTAAGGGCAATATTTTCTAAAGACATAAAAATGTTGCCATGGATAATGAATTTTGTCAAATTCTGCCTAGTATCTATTTTTTAAATCTTAAGTTAAAGGCTGGGAAAGGTATGAAGTATTTCTTACAACAATAAACGGAAGATCTATTCACGCATCTACCACCTAGATTTATCATATGTCAATTTGTGGCTTTGACATATGCAAATGTGACAGGATACAAATACATTTTAAAGGAAAATATGGATCTACATGAGGTCACATGTTTTATCACCACAAATATCATTTTTTCTCTTCTCAGATTCAGAACCATTAGTAAAAAATTTATCATAGCCATACATGCTTTTCGATAAATTATGACATTTGATATGTTTCTAGAACAAATATAACACTATTTTAGATCCCACTTCTTTATAAATGGGTATCACATGAATCTTTCTGAAATTTACTTTATTCACTCAGAATTGTGTTATAAAATGTAATTTGAAGGCCCCTAAGGATTTTGATTGAGTTTACATTCTATCTAGTAAACCTGATAAGAATTCCTAGTACTTTTTAATAATGTATCTGTAGGTTCTTTCATTTTCTGTGTATACTGTGACACACCTACCAAAAAAAATGGGACTTTATGTCTTCCCTATCCAATTTGTGTATGCTTTATTTGTTTTTCTTGAGTTTTGGGA
>JAJIBD010037017.1:0-11209 GCA_021461705.1 Cryptotis parvus
CCCCAGCATATTAATCCACTCTCCAGCCCACAGATTAATCCAGTCTCCAGCCCAGCTTGTCAGAAACCCAGCCTACAAGAAATGAAATACCATGTGGAAATAGTACAATGGGTGGGGAATTTGCTTTGATTTGCTGGTTGCCTCAAGTTCAATATCCAGCACCCTACATGGTTCCTTGAACAATGCCAGGAATGATTCCTGACACAGAGCCAGATGTAAGCCCTGAGTATTGCCAATTGTGGCCCCAAATCAGAATGAAAAAAAAAAATTCAAAAATGCACTTGTTGCTAAGTAAAAGAGAAGCACATTGTACAACTGTACTCATATGTGTACAGTAAAGAAACAAAACAAAGCAAAACAAAAAACTCGTAAAAACTATAATAACTAAATAATGCCTACCAGAAGGGAAGATGAGGTTGGGGTAAAATAGGTCAATTATATAATGAAATATGGAAATGAAGTGTTTTGTTACCAACATAACTTTCAAATATCTATTTCTAATTCTATATATAATATATGTTATTATATATAGCTGGCCTGCCACCCCAGCAGAGCCTCACAACAAGACAGACGACCACCCCTACTCCATGGGGCCACCATTTTCCATATCTGGACTTCCTCTCGTCACAACTCCACCCAGCAGACCAGATTATCACAGCTGGCTCCACGCAGCCGCTAGTGGCCGCGTGGTTCATCAATATATGCTTTATTTAGAGGTGACTACAAGAGTATGCCACCCGCATGGCAAGTCTGGCAAGCTGCTCGTGGTCGTGTTTGATATGCCAAATACCAGTAACATTTATATTAGGTCATTCCCATGAGGCTCCTTATGTTCCTGGAGCAAGAGGATGTCTTTGGGTTCTACTAGCATGAGACAGGACATATGGAAATATTACTGATGCCCGCTCTAGCAAATAGATGATGAACGGGAAGATAGTGATAGTGATATATAGCTTATAATATATGACTTATGTTAAAACTACTATTAAGGCTAATCAATTTTTTAAAATAAAGATTTCATAAGCTTCTCAAATAAATTAAATGCCAGTGACAGTTCACATTGTTTCTCTTACAGAGAAAAGTCAGGTAGTTAACGGTTGTGGCCTGAGAAGACAGATGGGGTGGCAAGTGAAATGGATGAAGGGATCTAAAGACCCAAAATATAAAATAAACAAGTCACAGATATGTCATGTACAGAATGTTAGTGATGGCAAATAATATAGTAGCACATATTTGCATGTTTCTAAGAAAATAAATCCCAAAGTTCATTTTGTATGGTAACTAGATTTCTTCTTGTTACTAAATTTCTTCTTGTTAACACATTTCTTCTTGTTATGTTTCTGCTTTTAAATTTATGCATCTAATGTATCATTATGAAACCACCTAATGCTATACATATACCTGGGACCAACTAAATGTATACGTCAATTAATACAAAAAAAAAGCATTTAAGATAGAACACAAGAATGATTGCAGCTGGTGGAATCACTATGACTCATCATGCTATGGCTACCCTGCTTGTTTGCTTTCTGTCTCTAAACTACAGAGCCACACTGTGGAGAATGTTTGCTCTGCACTCTCATAGTCCCTAATTCTCTTTAATACCAGTCACAACAAACAGGCCCTCAAACAACCCAGCATGACAGATACAAATCTGACTTTATCCCCAAAACAAGCCTCCTGTGGTTTTATACTCAGAACAGAAGCATGCTTATTAGAGATATCATCTTCCCCTGTTTCTGAAAGGAATTCTCTTTCAAGGGGAACATCTTCAGCGAAGGAGATGTTAATACCTAGGTAGGAAAAAAGGTAGGGAACATGAATTAAATATCCTGAGATAATTAAAAGAACTCAGGAAAGAAATATGATAGAAAAATATGGAAATACATTTTTTACACAGACAGCTAGAGCTCCCTGAAACGGTGTGTTAAGAATGGATATGTATACAGGTAGACCATCTGACAACATGGGCCAATGAACAAGTCTACCTATGGAAAAGACTGACTAAGAGTTGCAGAGAGGAAAATTGAAGGCTCCCAGGTGCCTCATGCAAAATTTTCTTCTACCCCTCCCAGAATTCTTCCTGGGCTGATATCATCAGTATTGAAGTTGACTTTGTTAAGAGAAGTGAGTTTATTAGATCTTTCTCCCAGGCTTTCCTTTCAGTAGCTAACTAAAATGAACCCCCCAACAACCAGAGGAATCATAACAGCAGCTGTGTGTTTCTACTGGAAAACAAAATTGAAGCTCTGATAATTATAATAGTTTTACACAAATTTAATAAAACAACATTTCAAAAAAGAAGGTCATCCTTTTATGAGTTATATATAATCAATGCCCACCAATTCCCTCAGGACAAAATTATTCCTGTTTGAGGGACTTTAGACTCACTAAAGAGTTATGGAATTGATGTTGGCATTTTACAAAAATGTCAGCTAGTCATGTGGGCAAAGGAAAATTGTTGGAATTTTCAGTGAACTTTTCTATGCTTTATTTATACTTGGCTTTCAGACATGGGTTGGATGGTCCTTGTTGCTTTTCATTGTGCCAGATGTCAAAAAACTCCATAATAATTAAGGTTGTTTTACCACCATCGAAAGCACACAAATAACTCTTTTCAATAAATTGCTCCTTTCACCAAAAAATAACCTGGCCTCCAACACTGAATGCATTACTCACACTCTGCTTTACAAAGCCAATCCCGAATCTAACTTCAATCAAGTCAGCTTGTCTAGTGAGCATATGGCAACTTGGAGTCCTAAGATTGTTTGTCTCTTGAATCCATCCTTGAATAAAGGACCTGGTACATTGTTGATCAGGCCACAAAACAAGCAGTAGAGTTGGTACTAGAATGATAGTACTGTGGGTAGGGTGTTTGCCTTGCATGCAACTGACCGGGATTTGATCCCTGGCACCCCATATGATCTTCTGAGTCAAACAGTAATAATTACTGAATGCTGAGCCATAAGTAACTCCTGAACACTGTCTACTGTGGCTTCCACCCCCAAAAAAACTAGAAGAAGGAGGAGGAGGATGACTAAGAGAAGGAGAAGAAAGAGGAGGAGGAGGGGAGGAGGAGAAGGAGGAGAATGAGAATAAGGAGGAGGAGAAGGAGAAGGAGAAGAAGAAGAAGAGGAGGAGGAGGGAGGAGGAGGAGGAGGAGAGGGAGGAGGAGGAGAACTAGGAGGAGGAGGAGAAGAAGAAGGAGGAGGAGGAAGAGGAGGAGAAGAAGGAGAAGAAGAGGAAGATAGTAGGAGGAAGAGAGAGAGGAGGGAGAAGAAGGAGGAGGAGGAGAAGAGGAGGAGGAGGATGAAGGGAAGGAGAATAAGAAGTAGGAGGAGGAGAAGGAGGAAGAGAAGGAGGAGGAGTAGAAGACGAGGAGGAGGAAGAGGAGAGGAGGGGGAGGAGGAAGGGAGGAGAATAAGAAGTAGGAGGAGAAGGAGTAGAAGGAGAAGAAGAGGAGGAGGAGGAGAACAAGAACAAGAACAAGAAGTAAGAAGAGTGCTTAAGCAGGCAGCCTGGGGGAGAGGGAGGGAAGGGAATCTGGGGACATTGGTGGTGTGAAATGTGCACTGGTGGAGGGATGAGTGCTGCAACATTGTATGACTGAAAACCCAATCATGAGCAGCTTTGGAAATGTCTATCTCATGGTGTTATACTAATAAGAAAAAGAATTTATCCAGGGGGCACGGAAGCCTAGCACCCACCAAACAGGGCCCCAGCAGCCAAAGCCTCAACACCCCCACAATTGTCACCATGCTCAAGACAGGGCTCCACTGCTCACGACAAACCCCACTGTATCACTGTCTTCCCGCTCATCATCGATTTGTCTCGAGCTGGCACCAGTAACATCTCCATATGACCTGTCTCATGCAAGTAGAGTCCAACGGTACCTGCTTGCTCCAGGAACATAAAGAGCCCCAAACCATTCCATCAGGTCATGGGAATGAGGTTTATAATTGTTACTGGTATCTGGCATATCAAATACGTACACGGTAGCTTGTCAGGCTCTGCCGCCGCGGGTAGCATACTCTTGTAGTCATCTCAAAATCCAGCATTTATTGATGAACCGGGCGGCCGCTAGTAGCGCCAGCCGGACTGTGATAGGCTGGTCTGCTGGGTGGAGTTCTGACGACGGGAAGTCCAGATGTGGAAAATGGAGATCCTCATGGAGTGGGGGGGTCGCCTGGCTTGTTGTGAGGCTCTGCTGGGGTGGCGGCCAGGGGTAGAACCTACCATCTCTCCCGGCACCTCATGAGTGGCTGGGCACAGTGAGAGCCAGTAGCACCAGACAAACCCCATACAGAAATTAATGGACCACCCAGCTAAAAATTTAGCTTGACTATAAAAATTATAGACCTCATTCCCATGACTTGATGGAATGGTTTGAGACTCTTATGTTCCTGGAGTGGGCAGATGCCCTTGGGCTATCTCAAGATGTGCCAGGACATAATGAGATGTTACTGGTGCCTGCTCAAGTAATCTATGATCTACGGAAGTCAAGGATCAAGTCAAGTGATAAAAATTTGGAATTTCCTGGAGCGCACTGCTGCAAAATCTCAAACTCTACAACAGATATAACCCTAGTAGTGCACCACATTGAAATGGGATGTAAATTAGAAGACAACCAATCTCAGTGAACAAAATATACACACAAGGCTTATCCTGTTATATATTAGTTATTTTATATAAGTAATAATGGCTCCATAGTGATATACAGCAATCTTGACTAATGCCTCTAAGGAAACAGTTTTTGATTAGTCTTAACAAATTTTAACAAGCAATATAAAATGAGGTTCTATTATAGAACCAGACTTAAAGGGTTATTGGAAAGTTAGAAATAATGATGGTGGTGGGAAGATACAGTCATGGTGGGATTAGTGTTGGATTATTGAATGTCTGTAACAAATCCTCAAGGAAAGTCTTTGTAAAAAAAAAAGTAAGCAACATTTAAAAAGGATTTATCCAATGTGGCCAGAGTTATAGTACAGTGGTAGGGGTGTTTGTGTTGCATATGACTGATTTGGGTTCAAACCCTGGCATTCCATATGCACCCCTGGCACCACCAGGAGTAATTCCTGATTGCAGAGTCAGGAGTAATCAAGAGTATTGTCTGGCTAGCACTAATAAACCTTTTAAAAAAGCTTTGGCCACAGCGATAATACAGTGGGGAGGACTTTTCCTTGCATGTGGCAGACCCAGGTTCACCCCTCAGCATCCATATGTTTATCCTGAGCACTACAAGAAGTAATTACTGAGTACAGAACCAGGAGTAACCCCTAAGCATTTCCCGTGTTATCCAAAAAAGGCAAATTAAGATTAAAAAAAAAAAAAAAAAGAAAAATTTAATGTAGCTGCTATAGCCATATCAATGCCTAGTATACAATAGGAGCTTCTTGAGTATTTGTATTGGAACAACTCACACACTAGCACCAAATTTTGTGGCAGACATGGCTACATCATGTCACCCAGGCCCAGAGTGGAGCGCCTGCTACTTAGGCACTCTGTTCTAACACATAGGTTTATTTTTTTGCATGCACACATTAAAAATGTTTTATCTGTAATTATAATATCCAGCCAACTGTGCATAATATTTAACGACATCCAATTAACAAAAAAAGCACTTTTAGAAGAAATACAGGGAAATAACAACTGCTGCTGTTCTCCTCACCACCTGATACAAGGTTTCTTGGCAGGGGATATGGAGTGGATTACATTTTACTTCACTTCCCTACCAGACTGAGCTTCAGGAGACAAGTGTTTGTTGGTATTGCTTGAATCTCAAACCAATGATTGTATTTGCTTTAAGTGTGATGAAAACAAGGCAACATCACGGATGATAAACTGCTTCCCTGAGACCATCTTCTGCCTCTGATTGATTGGCTGCTCACCACCTGACAACTTTCTATCATGAGGTTTTTCCTTGTTAAGCATCATTCCTCTCTAAACCAGTTTAAATTGCCATGAAATAAAAATTTCAGTCAGTAAGAACCACCTGTGAGGTGTCAATCCTGAGTTATATCTTTCTTCACACTTCACTTGTATCACTTGTCTTCCCTGTTGTTCATCGATTTGCTCGAGCGGACACCAGTAACATTTCTATACGCCCTGTTGCAAGCAAGTGTATCCCAGGGCATCTGCTTGCTCCAGGAACAGGAGAAGCCTCAAACCATTCCTTCAGATCATGGGAATGAGGTCCATAATTGTTACTGTTTTTTTTGGCATATCAAATAAAACATGGGTAGCTTCCAGGCTCTGCTATGTACGAGTTATACTCTCAGTAGAAGGCTCTAATCTCAAACATTTACTGATGAAACCCAAAGGGGAAAGATCAGGTTTTCTTGGGGTGGAGCCCTGAGGAGCTGTAGAGTCTGGATGTTGAAAATGACTGACCTCATGATGTAGGGGTTTCTCTGGCTTCCCGCTAGGCTCACGGGATGACAGGTGACAACTAGAACCTGCCTAGTACTGTATACAGTGTATAAATGTGAAATATCCTGGGAAGGACTTAATCCTAACATCTAGGACTATCTAAGACTGTCACGCTGCCACAGAGCAGCAGCGCGCCGATGGAGCTGTGGGTCTGGCATGTCTCTCTTCCGGGTAGTTGGTATGGAGGTGGAGGAAAGGGCAGAGGCACCCCAAACCCCACTCCAAGTCCGCCAGCGTGACCCCTCCCCGCACATGTGAGGGAACCCTTGGAGCAATGTTGACTTGGCCAGTGGCTGGTCGAGCCCCTTACCAACCACCAGAGGTCAGCTCCATGGGTTGCTTCCCACGTAGGCGAGCACAGCTGTGGGTCTGGAAAAATATTCTAGCAACACAAAATAAAAATGAAAGTCTTAGGGAAGGAAGAAAAGAGTTGGGCAAGAGAGATGTAAGGTGACTGTGGTGCTGTTTTTAAACTGTTGTCAAAGGTAGTTTTAAAAAGTTAAGATAGAAAAAAATGCTTTGTAGTAGATAGTCTTGCACTTAGTCCCCAACTCTGCTATTTACTAGCTATGTGAACATATGTAAACGAACTTAACATTTGACATCATTCAACATCTATAAAATAGGTATATATTTATAGATACATACACAAAACACACATATGATATATATGTTTGTAGGAATATATGATATATATGCTACCTGTGTTATTTCCTGAGGGTTTTATAAGAAACAAGCATAATTTGGTAGATTGCAATATATCTTGTCACAGTTCTAGCGGCCTGAAATTCAAAATCAAGGTGTTTACAGCCCCCCTCTAAAGGCTCTGAAGGAGAATCTAGTCCTTGTCTCTAGATTGGTGGCTTCATAATTCTAAAGAATTATTTTCACATAACTCTGCTTTATTTTCACGTATCCCACATACCCGCATCCATGACTCAACTATCTCTTCCCACTATAAGGACCTTTAATTGCATATTCAAAGTCCCTTTCACAAATAAGATCAAATTCACTAGTATCATGGGCCGGAACTTAGGCTATCAGTTTGAGGGAACATTATTATACATGTGACACTAAAAGATATGATTTCTGGTGAGCTATTGTACTAAAATATCAACAAATTGATAATAATGAGGTATTTTAATTTACAAGTTTATAGAAGAAAAGATAATGTCTTTTTCAACAAAAAAAAGTATGACCATTAATTCTTGCAGGTCAATAATTTCACTTTATTCCAACAGCATTTGCTTTATAAATATTTGCTGCCTTTCTATTTTGGCTCTGAAGTGTTCAAAAATTACTAATTCGCTAGTATACAAGTGAAAAAGCAACAATAAAGTTAGAATGATAGCAAAGACTCTTGTGAGATTAGTAGAACTGTTACATCATATTGCATATAAAAAAGAAAGATTTGGGGGCTGGAGCAATAGTACAGAGTGGTAGGGCATTTGCCTTGCACGTAGCCAAACTCCGTTCACTCCCAGGCCTCCCATATGGTCCCCCCGAGCACCGCCAGGTATAATTCCTGAGTGCAGAGCGAGGAGTAACCCCTGATCATTTGTCTTCCGTTGTTCATAGATTTGCTTGAGCAGGCACCAGTGCAATATCTTCCATAGGTCCTGTCACAAGAAGCGTAGCCAGGGCATCTGCTTGCTCCAGGGACAGGAAGGAGCCTCAAACCATTCCTTCAGGTCAGTGGGAATGAGGTCCATAATTGTTACTGAGTTTTGGCATATCAAATAACCAATTATCATATAAATTATTAAACAAACCACTATAAATTATATCACAACCTAAAAAAAGCCAAAAGTTTGGTGATTCTAACAAAGATGTTGAAATATTCAGATAAAGGTTTTTAATCAAGCATCATACAAATTACTGAATAAACCACTATGAATTATATAAAAGAAAACAAAAAATAATTTTAAACTGTTAGAGCCAGAAAAACAGGATAGTAGGTAGGGGCCCTTGTCTTGCATGAAGTTGATCCAGGTTCAGTCACCAGAACATCACATGCCTCTATGCCCACCAGAAGTGATCCCTGAGGACAGATTTAGAAGTGATCCCTAACACTCCCACACGTGGCTCCAGAAAACAAACGAAAAAGTAAATACTCTTAGCAAACAAGCAGAAGTTATCAAAAAACAAAATGAAAATTATAAGCTTAAAGAAACAAAGGCATACTGGTTGGGCTCAATAGTAATACAGACATGACAAAAGATAGAATCATAATCTTGAAAACAGATCAATAGAATTTCTGCAAAGGTTTTTAGACCAACCAATTGGTACGGTTGTTCTGCAACTATAAAACAACTACTTCAACACTATTGTAAACTGTGATACTCCAATAAAAATAATAATAAATCAACACTTTAAAATGGGATAAAAATTGGTCCCAAATATTGAACATATTATATACAATCACTGTATTCCCGTTTCATCATCGATTGTCAGAGGGCACCAGTAACATCTCCATATGTCTTGTCTCATGCTAGTAGAGCCCAAGGGCATCTGCTTACCCAGGAGCATAAAGAGCCTCAAACCATTCCATCAGGTCATGGGAATGAGGTCTAAAATTGTTACTGGTATTTGGCATATCAAATACAACATGGGTAGCTTTGCCAGGCTCTGCCGCGGCGGGTAGCATACTCTTGCAGCTCAGCCCCACTGCCCAGCGCCTCCGCCATGTCCCCGCCGGCATGGACGGGCTCAGATCTAGAAGCAGGCATGCCTGATTTGGCAGGGCCACCCCAGTGTCAGTAAGGGGGACTATGTTATATATTATATATATGGTATAATATAATATATAAATATATTATGCTATATATGTACAATATATACACAAGTACATGTATGTTATGTATGTATATTACGATATTATGTTTTATACATATATGTTGTGTGTGTTTTATAACATGTTACATGCATATATGTTAGATAGGTGTAATATAATATATATGTTGTATATAATAAGCTAAATTAAGTTCCATATATTTAACATATTTATATAATATGTTAATTATTATATTTATATAATATATTAAATAAATATTTAACATATTATATAAATAGGTCTCACTTGTATCACTTGTTTCCTGTTGTCCATTGATTTGCCAGAGTGGGCAACCCAGTAACGTCGCTATTCATCCCCTGTCAGTGCTAGTGTAGCCCTAGAGCATCTGCGCACTTCAGAGTATGAAGAGCCTCAAACCATACATTCGGGCCATTGGAATGAGGTCCATCATCGCATTGTTCTTGGCATATTGAATATGACATGGGTACCTTGCCAGACTCTGCCTTGTGGGTGGGATCGATGAACCATGCGGTGCCTTGCAGCCAAGATATAACAAAGAGAGCTGATAGCAGCTCTACCCTATTTTATCTGTAGTTCTGGTTCAGCAACCTGGGCTCAAATAGGCCTATCTATAGGCAGGACTCTGAGGAGCTGGGCATGAGATAAGCTTTTTTTGTGGAGAGCTCTGACGATTTGTGGAGTCCGGATTTTGAAAATGGCTGTCATGGCCAAATAATATGTTAAATATATGGAAAATTTATATAATATGTTAAATACATGGAACTCAATTTTATCTATATTTATGTATACATATATATACAAAAGTTATATAACATTTTGAAATATAAAATTAAATGGAAAAAATTTTAGGCTCAGGTCAGGTGATGAAACTTTAAAATGGCACCAGGAGAAATGCCTATTGTGGATGCCTATTGTTCTGTTTCTGTGCTGAATAAAGTCAGTGTCCTGGTTCTGGTATTGTTCTATAATCCTTGCAATATTAGATCACTCGAGAAAGTGGGCAAAAGGATAAAATGATGTATCTGTATTTTTTCACATAGGCATGTAAATTTACAACTATCTCAAAAATTAAAATTGACCCAAAAGGGTCCCACTTGATTAGAGATCAAAAGGACCAATTTTTTTCTACATTTAGTCTGATCATGGAGGAACTCAATGACAAGCAGTAAGCTCTCTCTTCTTTATAAGAATATATTTATTTTACATTGAGAAGAGCGCAATGTGCTCAATGGTAACAAATTTCATATAGATATTATGAGTAATGGCGATGTCATTGAAAACTAGGTAGGGCAATATTTTCCAAAGACATAAAATGTTGTTATGGATAATGAATTTTGTCAAATTCTGTAAATCATTTTTTAAATCTTAGCTAAAGGCTGGGAAAGGTAAGGAAGTATTTCTTACAACAATAAACGGAAGATCTATTCAATGCATCTACCACCTAGATTTATCATATGTCACTTTGTGGCTTTGATACATGCAAATGTGAACAGGATACAAATACATTTTAAAGGAAAATAGGGACTACATGAGGTCACATGTTTTATCACCACAAATATCATTTTTTCTCTTCTCAGATTCAGAACCATTATTAAAAATTTATCATAGCCATACATGCTTTTGATAAATTATGACATTTGATATGTTTCTAGAACAAATATAACACTATTTTTAGATCCCACTTTTTTATAAATGGGTATCACATGAATCTTTCTGGAATTTACTTTATTCACTCAGAATTGTGTTATAAAATGTAATTTGAAGGCCCCTCTAAAGGATTTTGGATTGAGTTTACATTCTATCTAGTAAACCTGATAAGAATTCCTAATTACTTTTAATAATGTATCTGTAGGTTCTTTCATTTTCTGTGTATACTGTGACACACCTACCAAAAAATGGGACCTTATGTCTTCCTATCCAATTTGTGTATGCTTTATTTGTTTTTTCTCTTGAGTTTTGGGA
>JAJIBD010037020.1:0-16146 GCA_021461705.1 Cryptotis parvus
AGATCCTCCACATGTTCCACCACCAAGCTACATCCCCAGTTCCTGACAACCTATTAATTTTATTATTATATTTTATTATTATTATTATTATTATTGATTTTGGGTTACACCTGGCAATACCCTGGCTCTGTGGTTAGGAATGACTCCTGGTGGTGCTCAGGGGACAATATTGGATGCCAGGGATTGACCCAGGTCAGCTGCGTGCAAGGAAAATGCCCTCCCTGCTGTACTATCACTCCAGCCCCTAATTACTTGATTTTAATCTATAATAATCTGGCCACTACATAATGATCTGGGCCTCCCAGCTCCCAGCAGCTGCAGAGCTGTCTTTGGCAGTCAGCAGCCCTGCAGAACTTGGCTAAGAGCCAGCCACAAGAGAAGGCGGTGTGGAGACCGGGTGGGAGAATTAGTTGCTTAATTAACTCCCCTTTCCTGTTGTGGATACGTGTAAAGGCTCAGAGGTTCCCTTATCCAACTCAGGTACAAACTGGATCACGTAGTGATGAAGGCAGTGCATTACCTGAGTGGCACAGAATAGAACAAGGCATGACACATGCTCACCAGGCCCAGGGGGCTGGGAGACTTTGAGTAAAAGACAGAGAAATTTAAGGTGCAAAAGTTACTATTGGTGCAAAATTCCTTCCAGAGTGGGAGTGAATATGGTCAAAAGGCATTTGAAAAGATATAGTATCTCCATTTGTATGTGGCTAACCTGGAAATGTCTAGACAGTTTCCATTTCTTTACACCTGTGACACCTCTTTACACCACTGTGGTTGCTATAGTTTTTTGGGCCTCTTCTCCCTAAAATAAATCTTTCAAATACCCTATCTCATAGAGGTCACATCTTAGAGTCCTTAAACAGCAATGTGACCAAAATTTCTGGTCAAATTGAAAATCTTGACTAAGGATGACTTGTCACTGTAAATTGATGTCTCAAAGCTGGAGCAGGTGAAACCAGCATGAAGGCAAAACAGGCAGGGTGGACCTTATTGCTTGGGTGCAACAATCAAACCCAATCTCCAAAGCAGAATTGATCCCTGGGGAGTCAGACTCTGAAGCCCCTGCAGAGTTGCTGGAGTGTAGGGAATGAAAGTGGAGGCATCAAGGATTTTAATTTATAATAATCTGCTTCCGGTTTCTGTATGCGAGAGAGGTGGGGTAGAGACGGAGGAACACCAGAATGGAATAAAAGATAATGCGATCTCTATTGTCTGGGCGATCGAGTGGACATCAGGTATGCTAGGAAAGATGAAAAAAATTCAGGTAGTGTTTCCCAAGTTCAAATGATTAAGGTTACTTTGGGTGTGTTTGTGTGGTTCCAGATCACACATGGGAGCGATCAGGTATAACTCATGGCTCTGTGCTCAGGGGTCACCCGGTTGGCGCTCAGATCATATTTAGTGCCATGGATGGAATAGTAGAGTTAAGCTTTTATGCAACTTCACCTTCTGTACTATGTCTCTGACTCCAAAATACCCTTTAGAAGTCAGTTTCAGGGACTGAAGCGATAGTGCAGCATGGAGGACATTTTGCCTGACCTGGGTTCGATCCCCATCATCCCATATGGTTTCCTGAGTACTGCCAGGAGTAACCCAAGCATTGCTGGGTGTGAACCAAAAAAAGCTGCAAAAAAGTCAGTTTCATTCACTTTCAAAATCTGTTTTTCTGTTTTCTAAAGTCAAACTGAGTCTCCCTCCTTCTTTCTTACCCACTCCCTTTCTTACACTCTGTCCTCAAACTCTGCACTTAGCATAGAATTTATCTGAAACCCATTTTATGTAAAAACGGTTATTTAAAATTTAATCATAAGCTAAATTTTAAGACCTAATTTTTTGGTGAAAATGTTAAATGAAAGTGATTCTTTTTGTTTGTAATACTAGCATTTTGGTTTTATAGTTGAGCTTAAAGGCTTAGTATGTGTAATAAGCTCATTGGTAAACGGAAAGTTTCAAATTCATCCTGTAAGGGAGGACCCAAGGGAGAGAGAGTTAGCAAGCAATAAAAAAGATGTTGGATTTATTGTGGACTACGTACGCCTCAAAGCAGAGCAGCTGAGGCTTCAAAAAAAAAGATTTCCATAGAATATGAAAATGGTACAACCCAAAGAAGTTTGCCAAGGTGACCTAGTCCAATTTTCCACATTACAGGTACAGAGACGTGAAGGGATTTAGCCAAAATTACACGACAGGTGAGCAACAGAGTTGATAGCAGACTCCAGGTAGAGGGGACAGTTGTCAGATAATTGCCTTTATCAGATACGGACCTCATAAGAAAGGGATAGCATGCGAGCAAAACGCAACACCACAGACACCCAGGGGAACGACTTCTGCTTCCCTCCCACGCATTCGAATCGCTTTTTCCGTTGTGCTGAGTTTGTCCCCAGAGCACTGGCGGGAGTGAGTCTGAGGCTGCTTATGGCTGTGTCTGGGAGCCCGCCACATCCCCACTTCTGGTCCTGCTTTGTTGGTCTCTTGGTTCACAGTTTCATGACCTTCACTAGCCAAAGCAGAAAGTCTGAGAGTGAGTGAGTCACTGGAGTGAAAGGCTAGCACTGCACATGGGTGACCATGAGGGATCCCGAGTGGGGTAGACCTGGGTGGGACCGCAGACCAAGGCGGGTGAAAGCTGCTGGATCTTGTCTTACTCTTTGATAACCCCTGCATGCCTCTGTTTCATTAGACCGCACTCAAAATGCCCCCTTAAAGGACGGCTGACTTTCCGGGCAGCCAGCTAATGGGTCTGACTTTAACCGCGTTTTTAGGAGACCAGGGAAGTAAATCACTTTCCCCCTGGTTACTTATACCTCAGTCTATGTTTTCTGTTTGCACACTGCCCTACAGTAGGTCAAGGGCACTGGTTCTACAAATTGCCGTGATATTCAGAAATAAGTGATTGAATTTTGAGAAATGGCACTGTACGCTTGAGAAGATATAATGTTTCAAGAGAACCAATTGATGATGAAATGTTAAAGTGTTATCATTTATTAAGCTTTTTGGACTCAATAACTTTTCATCACTGAAATTCCACGCTTGTATTAGAAAATTAGATAAATATGAAATGCTAAAATAGAAGAGTTTTATGCCAAAAGAGAGGCAACCGCCCATTGCTTCACTGCCCCAAACCAATCGACATTTTGTTTTGTTTGGGGACCACACCTGACTTTTGCTCAGGGCTGAGTTTCCGAGAGGTTCGGTGACCACATAGGGAACTTGGGACTGAATCTGGTTCGAGTGTGTGCAAGCCAAAAACATCTGCTGTACTATTGCTCCAGCCCCTTATTAACATTCCAGGGTGGTCTGTTCCTTCTGTCTTTTTCTATCAATTTATCTTTCAGGATTTCATATGCAGATTCATCACTGGAGTTTTCTACTTAGTTAGGGATCTTGGAAGCTGACAGGCTTCAGGTAGCTGGGAGCGTTTCAAATTGTTCCATTATATTCTGTTATAATCTGCTTCTTTGTTGTCCTTGATTTTGCACTGAGATTGAGGACAGACTTTTCCTTTATAAATCATGATGTCTCGATATCTATGACTTCAGAAAGCTCAACTTTTTCCTCCTGCAATTATTTTTACCTACTTAAGACCATTGATCAGCTGAAGAAAGAGTTGAATGAGTTGAGCACATGCTTTGCATGTGGGAAACCTGGGTTCAAGCCCCAACACCAAATATGACTCCCCAAGCATGATGCTTGGTATGACCCAATGAAAGAGTCTATCTTACTGCATATAAGATGAATCATAAATGTTCCATACATTTTAGTGACTACAAGAGTATGCTACCCAGACGGCAGAGCCTGGCAAGCTACCCGTGTCGATTTGATATGCCAAATACCAGTAACATTTATAGACCTCATTCCCATGACCTGATGGAATGGTTTGAGGCTCTTTATGTTCCTGGAGCAAGCAGCTGCCCTTGGGCTCTACCTGCATGAGACAGGACATATGGAGATGTTACTGGTGTCCGGCTTGAGCAAATCGATGATGAACGGGAAGACAGTGACAGTGACATTTTAGTACTCATTCGCACCTTATTTATGGATCAAAAATGCATTTTTCCTTTTGTCACTAATTTTATTCAAATGCAACCACTTTAGCATTTGAGATAAAGTGTGTATCTACTATAATTAATACAGATATAACTTATACTTGATACCCACCTACAATAGGAAAGGGAATTTGTGCAATTAATTTTTAACTTAAAATTGGATGAAGAGGGAGGAAAAAATGTCTGTTAAGGTACTTTGAGATTAGAAACCTCAGAAATTTATTAAAACTCACTTAACCAGATAACAGAAATCACTGGTTTGTGTAACTGGAAATATCATCGGTATCTTTTGACTCAGGAATAACCAAACTGAGACCTTGCTGAGAGACTCTTTGCTCACAAACTCACTGGCTTTTGGGGGCTTGAGCAGTGTTTGCTGAAGAACATTGGCCAACTTGATAATTACTCATTGGTCCTGATTTAAAGTTCCTTTTACTTTCATCTGAATAAATTTAAACATTCATTTTAAAACATTTTGTAATCTCACTCTGACAAATGTTTACTTGCCAGTTTATTTAGTAGTTGAGGAGGGAGAACGATGTTCAGGTATTATACCTGTGACATAAAGTTTTAGTTGTTGAAAGACATCAACTATGACAGCTTTGTTCTTTGAAGCTGAGCTTGAGAGACGAATCGACACGGTACAATATCTCCTTGCAAAAGGATAAGAAAGGCAATCCTTAACACGTTGCTTATTTACACAGAACACCCCAGCTCACAGTTTTCCCTCTGGCTTTTCTTAAACAAGCAATTTATTCACAACCGCTTTAAATTTAAAATCAATATTTCTAATAAAATAGTTTTACACTTTTCATCTTTATGCAAGGACATGAATGCAGGAGAATTTAAATGAGTTTACACAGTAAAGATGAGACTATCAATAACACGCATAACCAAAACACACTCCAGAGATGCTGGGGAAGAGTACAGTGGCAGAGTGACTGCCCCTCGAGGAGTGAGGTTGCGAGTTCGAGTCCCAGTGGCTCCCACTTACACAGAGTAAAGCCCAGCTGGGAGCCACAAAACGGTCCCGGGACTGAACCCAGGCAAGCCGAGTGCAAGGTAAGTGCCCTAATTGTTGACTACTCTGGTTTTTTTTTTCTTTGTGGTCCACACCCGCAATGCTCAGGGTTCTCCTGGCTCTGCACTCAGGAATAACTCCTGGCAGTGCCTGGGACCATATGGGATGCCGGGATCGAACCTGGCCAGCATAGGCTGGGTCGCAAGGCAAACGCTCTAACCACTGGGCTATCGCCCGGCCCCAGCTCTGGTTTTTACTCACTTTCATTAGCATCAAAGATTGAGCCTGTCTCGTTTGGTCACTCCTAATTATCATGCACTCATCTATGAGTTTAACAAATATTTACTGAGAACCTACAGTATATTAGTTCCTGTCCTGGAGCTGTGAGTTCAACAGTAAACAATTGAACAAGTAGATAGCCTCCCCTAACCAAAGACTTAGTGTGTGCCGAGGGCTTGGTGAGACCCCTGCTTTAGCAATGTTGCCTCAGGGTCCAGCCTTTTAGGACTGACTGTCCTGAGAAGGTCTTAAGCTTATAACACCCTCCAGGAGTGCCAGCCTGGTGGAGGGGGTTCCTGCAAAGTTCTCCAGTTCTGCGTTTTTCCTGAAGTGTCTCCTAGGAAAGAGCCCCCGAGGGTCTGGAGAGATATTATAGGGCTAAGTTCTGACCCTTCCTTGAAGCTGCCCCTGTTCAATCCTGGCACAGCAGGTTCTGGAACCACCAGTAGAATATTGCTCCAACTCAACCCTTCCTCCCCATGGTTAGGCTAAATCTGACTCTTTGGCTTAAATTTGCCAATCAGCCTTCATTGAAACTTGAGATTCCTACCCAGAGGCTCAGAGAACCCCATGGCTTTGCCTCTCTCACTTCCTGCACCCTGCTTGACTTTCCTGTGATTCCTCAAAGTGCACTTTGACTTCCTTTCTAGGATCGTGAGTAACTTATTTCTTCCAGGTTTCTAAAGATTTTAAGTTGCTCACCACCAGGCACCCTGTGTTTTACTTAATGAATGTTACTCTAACAGGGTCATTAAGAGTGGGGAGAATAATAACCTAAAAGGAGAGAGAGAGAGAGAGAGAGAGAGAGAGAGAGAGAGAGAGAGAGAGAGAGGTGCCCACTATAGCGGTGGAAGGAGGAAAAATTGGGGGACATTGGTGATAGTAAAGTGCACTGGTGAAGAGATGGGTGCCGGAACATTGTATGAAAGAAACCCAGTCATGAATAGCTTTGCAACTGTGTATCTCTTGGTATTTAATAAAAATCTCAAAAGGGGTGGGAGAAACACATAAAAGGAAACAGGCAAGTAACTAAGAAAGGTTGAACTGGATAGTACTTTAGGAATAAATAGTAAAGGCAGGGCCAGAGAGATCACACAGGGCTTAAGGCTCTTGTCTTACAGGCAGTTGTATTGGTTCAACCCTTGGCACTGCATCGTCCCAAAACACCACCAGGATTGATCCCTGAACACAGAGACAGAGAAGCCTCTAAGTACAGCAGGAGGGTTCCAACATCATGCTCCCAGAGAGAATAAAAAGCCTCAGGAAGCAGGACTCAACAAGGGGTAGCTCTGTGGTGAGGACAAAGCCTCTTTATTTTCCAAAGGAGGTTAGGAACACTTAGGAATTAGGGACAGACCTTGAGCAGCTTCCCCAGAGCCTTCAGGAACGCCTGGGCCTTTATGACACTTTGATCCCAGAATTCCATTTTTGTTGTGGGGTTGGGCACACCCAGCTGTGCTCAGGGCTTGTCCTCGGCTTTGCGCTCAGAGATCATTTCAGTCAGTGCTGGGGACCATACAGGGTGCTGGGATCTAACCCAGGTCAGCTACATGGCCTGCCCGTCCAGGCTGAGAGTAGGGGGAAAATTGATTTCTAAGACTTAGGGCAAAGAAAGAAAAAAGGTTGAAAGGTAAGTCCAGTCTGAACAGGTGACAGCTGGAGCAGATACGCCAAACAAAAGCACTTAGGTGGGTGTACAGCCGCAAGAGCAATGATTCGCTGTGGTTTCAGGCAATCGGAAGCCGGCATTCCCGCTTCCTCCACAGACAGCTCCAGAAAGGCAGTTGCTGGAAGTTCGCATTTTCACCTTAAGGCTTTACTGCCTTAAATGCAAATCTTCTAGAGTATTACTATTTAAATGACACCTGATAGCTACCCAGTTTCAGGATTTTTATGAAGAGACGAAAAACCATGGTGCTACATGGGAAGGAAACCAGGGTTGTGTACTCACGGGATGAGTTAATGGGCTTCAAATTGACGCTCTGCTACTGGCAGCGACTACCCACCTCAAGTCACTTCATCCTCTGCTGTCTTAGCCCCTGGCTGTAAAAATGGGGCAATAGTGAATGTGTATCCTCAGAAGACTGAGGTGATGAGGGAATATTGCATTTGAAATTTTCATGGCCCCACCTTAGGGAAGCTGGCAAAGAATAAACAATACATGTAAATAAATAATTATTTACGTCCACCCCGGCTACACCCTCCCAGACTTAGTCCTGTCCCTTGTATCTTTGGAGTGAGAGTAAGTGATATCTAATGGAGGTCGTAGAGACTGGACATTTCTGGAGCCCATATGCCTTTCCACCACTCTTCTTCTCTAACTACCAGGAGGTGGATGGTATCACCAAGAGGCTTCCTAGGTTCTGGGGTAAAGAGGAAATGGGAAAAAACTATGGTATCGCGGCCAGAGCGATAGTCCAGCTGGTAAGGCTTGTTTGCATGCAGCTGGCCTGTGCCAGCCCAGGTTTGATCCCCGCATCCCATATGGTCCCCTGAGCACCGCCAGAGTAACTCCTGAGTGCAGAGCCAAGAGTGACCTTGAGTATTAGTGGTGACCAAAAAGCAAAAGAATCTAAGGTACATATACACAATGGAATATGATTCAGCAAACTGGGATTCTATCCCTGGCATCCTATATGGGTCCCCCCTAACTCCCCCACAACACAGAAAAGAATAATTCTTGAGGTAGAGCTAGAGAAAACAGAGTATCAATGGGTGTCACCAAAAAGGGTCCCCCCAAAAAGTGGCCACGATAAATTATGTGTGAAATATTTTAGGAATTGTTTTGATGCCTATTCAGGAATATGAAAAAATGCAAATTTTAAGAAATTCCCAGCACAGTGCCAGAGCGACAGTACAGCAGCAGATAGGATGGTTTGCCTTGTATGCGGCAGATCTGGGTTCCATCCCAGGCATCCCATAGGGTCCCCCCGACCACACCAGGAGGAATTTCTGAGTGTAGAACCAGGAGTAACCCTGAGCATTGCCTGAGTGTGACCCAAGAAGGAAAAACAAAATAAAAAGAAATGCAGCAAAAATCATATAGTTACCTCTGTCTATGGCCCTTCCACAGAAAATGCTTTCTTCCTTATTACAATAACATTGTAATATTCTCTTTTCTATCATTCTGTAAATAGTCTATCTCCTCGGTGATAATAAAAGCATTTGCGTGGTTACCCCTTCCCAAGGCCTCACCAATAGCAGGGCTGGGCAGAGACTAAGGGTTGCTGCTGAGGTAGCCTCAGGTCACTGATGGAGCAGAGGCTGTGGTGAGGACCAGTGGAGAGGAGAATATCCAGCCTCTGGAGGGCCACAGCATCAGGTCCGTAACTTAGCAAGTTGCTATAGAAATATTTCACCATTTAATATCTAGTGTAACTAAAAATATATGAGATTGAACCAATTCAAAGCATGGTTCATATACATATATATTTTTTTCTTTGGGTCACACCCGCAATACCAGGGGTTACTCCTGGCCTGCACTCAGAAATTACTCCTCGCCAGTCCTCTGGATGCCGGAGATCAAACTCAGGTTATAACTCGGGAGAACGCCCTTACCCTATGCTGTCACTCTGGCCCCTATGCTCATTTATTTTTTTACCATGACTTTATCCAAGTCTTTGTTTTAAAAAACTTTATTAAACACTGTGATTTACAAATTTCTTCACAGTACAGTTGTCACCAGAATTCTTTGTTCAACATTAGTCCACTCCACCAGTGTGCCCCTAAGTACCACCCCCAAAGGCCAGAGCCCTCCTCACTCTCCTCCCCCACCCTCCACTTCTCCAATGCTTGCTCCCCTAGCTGGCTGCAATCACACATCACACTGATCATTGCAACATATACATGGGGGAAGGGTTTGGGTAAAAAGAACCGATAATAAACAGGGTTGTTATATTAATATGACATCAACAGATGCTAGTGTTTTATTAAATGTGGGAAATGGGAATGGTAGATTAAAACTCACCATTGAATATGCATTAAAGAGACTTAAGTGATAACCTCTAAATATCTGTAGGACTTAGCCACAATGTGTAAAAGAAGAGAGAGAGATGCAGAGAGACAGAGAGAGACAGAGAGAGAGAGAGAAACTGGGATACCTGCTATTAATGGCAGAAGAGATGGGGGGAGGGAGGTGTGGTACAATGGTGGAGTAAAATGGGGTATTGGTGGGGGATGGGAAGTGGTATACTGTATTACAAGAACTCATTATGAACACCTTTGGAATTGTATGTTTCACGTGGTATCATAAAAAAAGGAATAAAATGGTAGCTGGAAGAAGCTGAAGCAGTTGTGCCTCCAAGTTAGTTTCCCTGAAGTTCCTCAAAGTCCTGTTTTCCGGTAGGTGTTGAATGGCATCTGCAAATGCTCTTAGGCGCATCCACTGGGTCATAGTGTAGGGGCCAAGTCTTACTTTTACATTTATTTTCATTTTTATTTTGGAGGGCTTTGGTCATACCCAGTGGCGCCTAGGCTCACCCTAGCTCTATGTTCCGTATCACCACTGGTGGTGCTTGTCCAGGGCAAGTATGATGCCAAGGATCAAATCTGAATTGCTGCAAGGCAACTAAGATGGGGTTTCGCCAACTAGCTCCCTGCTTCTAATTCCTCCCTAGTTATTTTTATTTTGCTCTGCTGTTCATACTTCTACTTTTACGATATTGTACGCAATTGAGTGTTTCTTGTGACTCATGAATACAAAAAGGAACTGCAATGTATCTTTGTATAACTGTTAGTATTCTGTGGATTTGGGATATATTTACCCTTCCAAGGCCTTAGATGCTTTATACTTATTTGTAGTAGCACATTGCAGTAGAAAATGAAAAAAACAAACTCACGGTCCATTTTATCAGAACTGTATTATTTTTTTAATAAATTCCTAGGACAGTCGTTAAAGATGAAGGTGAGCATGATACACTTTTTTCTGTGTTAGGTGGAGTTAAAAACTAATCTAGATCTCTTTATTTTGACCATCTGGATTCTGAAACAAAAATATACATTATAAAATTAACCTGGAGTTAATTAGGAAGGAAAAACACAAAGGATTTGAAAGACCTTTGTTTTCACATTTAGACATAGCTTAGATGAGAAACCTATTTAGCTTGTGTGATAATCAACGTAATCCTGTGCTTAAAATGCTGCCTTAATATTCATTGATAGCATGCTTAGAAACTGTTCTTCCTGTGTTTGGAGATTTATAATTGATTATCAATATTGGATCTTCTGCAGACACTTCTTATCTTTCATACCTACTGAGTTCCTCCTAAGCTTTCTATGTTTTCAGGCTCTCAGATGAACTTCTGCTCTTGCGAATCTTCTAGAACCTCCTAAAGAAAAAAGGAAGCAGAAGTTGAAGGGTTGGTTGTAAATCAAGCTAAAAGCTACTTCTGAGCTGGAACCTGAAATTCCTTTTAAGGGCTATTGACCTGTTTCATCTGTGAAGATAAATATGATTGTCCCTGAGAAGGGTTGCATTCGTCAAAGTGATTCCTCTGATAGCTTCCACTTTACATGTTCTTTAATAGCTGAACTGACACTCTTTCCTCCCTACATCAGGAAGTGGAAACCAAAGTCCACCCATCTTCTCAAGTGGACTCCATGGTCAGCAGGTGGAGGAAGTAGCCATGCTTCAAAACACTTTCCTCTAGGGAGGCTTGTTCCGAGAAGCCCCAGAACGAAGTCCTACCAGCCAAGACTGCCATCCCAGAAAGGCTTGTTAGAGAGGATTAAACGGTTGCCGCGCCCCAGCTCAGAGCAGCTTTAGGCCAGGATCCGAGCTGGAGCTGCAGCACTGTTGAACCTAACTGTCCTATCACTAGGGCGTCAAATAATCTTCATGGATGAGCTCCACTAATGCCAAGTTAAGTAACTCTCCGGTTCCTAACCTACTGCATTATTGTAATACGCAAAAAATAAATGTGATATGAAGGAAGAGAGAGAAAGAGAAAGAGAGAAAAGAGATAGAAAGAAACCCGCCACTAGAGGCAGGCTAGGGGAAAGGTAAATGTAATCTTGAGAGATTGTAGTGGTGGGAAAATGGGCACTGGGAGGGATGGGTAGTTGGAACACTGTAATATGGCAGAAACCCAAACATGAATATTTTTGTAAATTGTTATCTTATGGTGGTATAATAAAAATGTGTAAATGTGATATATGAAATGGATCAGCAGGGGCAGTGTAGAAAAAACAACTTGTTAAAGCCGTACAATGCAAAGGAAGTTGTTAATTTATAGAACACCAGAGTGTCTCAATGAAGCCGGACTGAGGAGGAATGCACATTGTTTATAAATGTAAATCGCCGCTAACTTTCATAGCCGGCCTCTGCTTTTGATTTGCACACACTGGGACTTAGTGTAATAAAATGCCCTTTTACTCCCTCATATTTATTTCGCAACATAAAGCTCTGTTCAGGGTCCCATTTCATCCCTATCCCCACCCACTCTTGAAATATTCACCCAGGTTTTTGTCCTGTTTTCGAAATCCCGCCTCAAGTTCTCTCTCATAAGTTAAGTGCTCTCATGACAATGCTCTTCTCCAGGAGCCTCTTTTGTTCTATTCTTCAGACTTTAGAAGATGGAGTGAGGGTCCTCAACTCTCTCTCCTCCTATTTGGTCATTTGACTCACTTGAATCCTGTTATTCATCGATTTGCTATTGATGCCAAAAGGAATATTTCCATTGGACCCTATCAATTACTAATGTAAAACCCCAATGGCATCTGGTTGATTCAGGAATACGAAGAGCCCTCAAACCGTTCCCTTCAGGGTCTTGATGAAGAAGTCTGACCATCTTGTAGGTGGGCGGCTACGTGATCTTTTGACACTATCCCTGGTGGTATCTCAGTCAACCCTCCTGTTTATTTTAGGATATTTATCACCTTCCTCCTTCCTGAAATCCATGATGATCAATTCTATAGTCAACTAGTAGCTATAACGTCCCGCTGGGCCTAATCTTCTGCTACCGTCCTTTACTCATCACTTCTGGCTTCACTCAGCCATTTCTTGTACATTGCTAGCAAAGTGGCCCACCCTGAGATCTTTTCTGAGTTCCTTTCTTTTAGGTCTAGTCAGGCACCTTTGTACGGCCTGTCGCCGCCCTCAGGGCTTCCTGGACTGCTTGCACCATCATGTTCTGATCATTCCCCATAGCGTCAACCCCAGAGCTCCTAAAAGCGGTCACTAGTCCACCAACCATCTTTTCATTAATCTTCGTGACTTTGATGTCTTTTTACTCTACTTCACATAAAAATTTAATTTGGGGATGAGAGGGTCAAGAGCGAGTATAGCACATTAGGGCTTGCCTTTGCCTGCACTCCAACCTGGGCTTGATCCCCAGGAACCTCCATAGGATCCAAGCTCAGAGTGATCCTGATCACATGGGGATGGGTGGTCTCCAAAAATTTGAGGGGAAGGGTTGGATCATGTGGGTGATGCCAGGAGCTATTCCCAAGATCTGTGTTCAGGAGTGATCTTATGTGCTTTTAGGAGCCATAAGAGGTTCAGGGATGAGAACCAGAGTCAGTTGTGACATGAGGCAAATGTCTTGTCTACTATGCCTTTGGTATCACTGTCTATCACTGTCTTCCCGCTTATCATCGAGTTGGTTTTGTAGCTTTGTCAATATGACTCCATATGTCCTGTTCATGCTAGTAGAGCCTAAGGTATCTGCTTGCTCCAGGAATAAAGCAGTCACAATCCATCCGAATGAGGTCTATAATTGTTACTGGTATTTGGCATATATATCAAATACAACACGGATAGCTTTTGGGCTCTGCCTGCAGGTAGTATACTCTGTAGTCATCTCTAAGTCCAGCATTTAATGAACCACTAGGTCACAAAGGGCTACAGCACTGGCATTGATAGGTGTAAAAACCACCCCTGTTGGGTGGAGCCCTGACGAGAGAGAAGTCCGGATGTGGAAAATGGAGTGCCTCTTATGGAGTGGGGGCGGCCTAGCTTGTTGTGAGTAAGCTCTGCTGGGGTGGTGGGCCAGGGCTAGAACCCACCATCCCTCCTGGGAGAACCCACCATCCCTCCTGGAGATAGCCCAGCGAGTAGGGCGCTTGCCTTAGACACAGCCGCCCATGCAGGCCCGGTTCGATCCCCGGCATCCCATATGGTCCCCTGAGCACCGCCGGAGTGGTTCCTGAGTGCAGAGCACAGAGTAATCCTGCCTTACTCTACTCCCTGTAATTTAAATTCATTGTGGTTTTCGCTTTCCGTCGCCGGACCCTGCAGATAGCCTGACATTGCCATCTCTTTCCCCACTTTATCATATTCACTTGAGGAAACCTTGAACTCTAGTTAAATCTGACTTTCTAGTTAAATTGAGTGCAGACCCCTGAGTACCCGTTCCTACTACTTGGTAAGTGGAGATGGCGCATTTTGGGATTGAGAATAAACTTCTGTGTTCTTACACTAACATTCTTGAAATTCATACTAAGAATTGAGTCTCACACTTTTAAATACGCTTTGAAAAATTTACAAAGAACTTCCTTGACTTCAGTTCAATGGCTTTCATGATTCATAAAACCAATTGAAATGTCAACTGTCTATCTCTTAAAATATTATTCTGAAATTGGCACGATCACGATTTTCACGATCCTTCCGCATCCTCATTTTGCTAGAGCGGCACCAGTAATATTCCATATAATATTCTTAAATAAACAGCATTCCTCTTACTCGTATGATGAGAATCTCTTAAAATAAGGGACATATCCTCCCCGATTTTACGAGTTTGAAATTATGACTCATTGATTCTTTTTTCATAACATGGCCACAACTTTGTTAAGTGAAAAGATATTTGCACTCTGCAACTGAAATCCTTAGTGGATGGATTCACGCAGGACCAATACCTGAATTCACTAGTTGTTGATACGTCTATTAATTTGTGCATGTGTATGGGGGAGTGCCTAACACTGTAGTCCCGGTCTCCATCCTTAGAAAAATGCTTACAGGTTTCTACTCAAGCTTTTTTCGTACCTTAATAAATTTTATTTATCACAGGTTCAGGCATATAAATTAGCAATAGGAAACCCTATGCTTAATATTCCCAAATAGAACCCTTGACATGTAGGCTAAGATGGTGTCCACTATGTTGTAAAGGCGCTAAAGAGTGAGACAAAACATAAGATTCCCAAGAAGAGTGCAAGCCTCAAAAAGAGAGCTCAAAAAGAGAGAGGAAGCAGGCTGGTCTTATACTCCTAAACTCAGACCTCATCATTATGGGGAAGCAGGAAGGGTCAAATGCCCTTAGGTAATTTCTCCCCAAGGCACTCACCTAGGTCCTATATATACTAATGTTTTGCTCGGTGATCTGCTATAAAATGTACTTTTATAGGGTAGAGAAGGGGGTTTCGAGATGGCATTTCCCTGTACCAAAGACTCAATACTAATGCTAGTTAAATATTTCTCCAAGCTCACAAGAGTCTGCCTACTTCATGTAGTTTTGTATTTTAGCTTGCCTTGAGTTATCAGGGAGCCATGCTATTTGCTTGGAGGCAAACAGCATTTCCTCCGTCTAATACACTTAGAGATCCAATGTCCATGCAAATATGCTAGTAAGATTTAGCTAGTCCAATGATGAGTGTGGAAGCATGAGAGAATATTTATACCAGCCAGTACAGAATACATGGTCTGAACCTGTTTTGAGCTCTGAATCCATACTAAAGTTGAACTATATGTTCGATCGGTTGACTTCTAGGAAGTAAGAAGAATACAGCCATTACTTATTCAATCCAGGGAGACCAGAAACCAATCAAGTTGGGATTTGATATTTGTTTACACGATTATGAGTAAAAACAGGTACTTTCTATGTTTGATAGTAAAAGACATTCAAACAGCAGATTCCGGAATCTTAAGTGGATAACAAAAGATCTATCCATTTATGCCATCACTAATCCCATTCTCTGCAAAATAACAACAGAATAAGTCAATAAATATGGGACTAGTAATGAAATGGACAAAATTCCATCACGACGCTAAAACAATGTACAGATTTTCACTCTCAATACAGTATTATGTACAGATGAGATTTAAAAATGTTATCTCTTAGGTGAAGTATAGCTTGAAATCATCACCTAGTAGTTTTGTGACTGAAAAGGTAAATGAATTTTTATAATTATGACACGAAAAACATTTCTAGAATAAGCCAGTCTTATTGTAAAAAGGGTATATAATAACTCATACTTAGAGGTTGTGTCAGAGTTTATAGACTATGACCCCAGTAATGGATTCAACCTTTCTCACAACAAATCAAAAGTATTGTTGTATGCTCAAGCTTTAGAATATACAGCAGTCATTAACCTTAAATTTAAAACTCACTATAAGCACCAAACGACAGCAAGGATATGGAAAAGCTAAGCATTGTAACAGTGTGGTCTGTAGAGAATTTCTTTGATATGTGTTTTTGCTTAGCTGAAAATATAGGTTTCAGTTCAAAGCCAAAGGTATTCACTTGAATAGCATCACTGAGGTTGATTATGTTCTGTATCATATTTAGCTGAACCTCAGGCTATTATTCCATTAGCTTAGTCTGGTCCTGCTATTGTCAAAAAGTTGATCAAATCTTATGTTAAAGTTATTGTGTTTTCTGTTGACTTTATCAAAATGTGATTCAAAATGGTACAGTAAAAAAAAATAAAAACTCAGATTATGTTGTAAGAAAAATGATTAAGACTAAATACTAGGTGTGAGCATGCTCAAAACTCATGAATGGTTTAGCATTGTGGCATTTATGATGATACATAGTATTCTCCCTGAATGTTTTAGCATATTTTATGGAATATCATAGATCCAATTTC
>JAJIBD010037021.1:0-15848 GCA_021461705.1 Cryptotis parvus
GGTGGAGACCGGGTGGGGAGAATTAGTTAAGCTTTTAATTAACTCCCCCTTTCCTGTTGTGGATACGTGTAAAGGCTCAGAGGTTCCCTTATCCAACTCAGGTACAAACTGGATCACGTAGTGATGAAGGCAGTGCATTACCTGAGTGGCACAGAATAGAACAAGGCATGACACATGCTCACCAGGCCCAGGGGCTGGGAGACTTTGAGTAAAGACAGAGAAATTTAAGGTGCAAAAGTTACTATTGGTGCAAAATTCTTCCAGAGTGGGAGTGAATATGGTCAAAAGGCATTTGAAAAGATATAGTATCTCCATTTGTATGTGGCTAACCTGGAAATGTCTAGACAGTTTCATTTCTTTACACCTGTGACACCTCTTTACACCACTGTGGTTGCTATAGTTTGGGCCTCTTCTCCCTAAAATAAATCTTTCAAATACCCTATCTCATAGAGGTCACATCTTAGAGTCCTTAAACAGCAATGTGACTAAAATTTCTGGTCAAATTGAAAATCTTGACTAAGGATGACTTGTCACTGTAAATTGATGTCTCAGCAAGCTGGAGCAGGTGAAACCAGCATGAAGGCAAACAGGCAGGGTGGACCCTATTGCTTGGTGCAACAATCAAACCCAATCTCCAAAGCAGAATTGATCCTTGGGGAGTCAGACTCTGAAGCCCTGCAGAGTTGCTGGAGTGTAGGGAATGAAAGTGGAGGCATCAAGGATTTTAATTTATAATAATCTGCTTCCGGTTTCTGTATGCGCAGAGAGGTGGGGTAGAGACGGAGGAACACCAGAATGGAATAAAGATAATGCGATCTCTATTGTCTGGGCGATCAGTGGACATCAGGTATGCTAGGAAAGATGAAAAAATTCAGGTAGTGTTTCCCAAGTTCAAATGATTAAGGTTACTTTGGGTGTGTTTGTGTGGTTCAGATCACACATGGGAGCGATCAGGTATAACTCATGGCTCTGTGCTCAGGGTCACTCCGGTTGGCGCTCAGATCATATTTAGTGCCATGGATGGAATAGTAGAGTTAAGCTTTATGCAACTTCACCTTCTGTACTATGTCTCTGACTCCAAAAATACCCTTTAGAAGTCAGTTTCAGGACTGAAGCGATAGTGCAGCATGGAGGACATTTGCCTGACCTGGGTTCGATCCCCATCATCCCATATGGTTTCCTGAGTACTGCCAGGAGTAACCCCAAGCATTGCTGGGTGTGAACCAAAAGCTGCAAAAAAGTCAGTTTCATTCACTTTCAAAATCTGTTTTTCTGTTTTCTAAAGTCAAACTGAGTCTCCCTCCTTCTTTCCCACCGTCCTAATTCCTTACACTCTGTCCTCAAACTCTGCACTTAGCATAGAATTTATCTGAAACCCATTTTATGTGAAACGGTTATTTAAAATTTAATCATAAGCTAAATTTTAAGACCTAATTTTTTTGGTGAAAATGTTAAATGAAAGTGATTCTTTTTGTTTGTAATACTAGCATTTTGGTTTTATAGTTGAGCTTAAAGGCTTAGTATGTGTAATAAGCTCATTGGTAAACGGAAAGTTTCAAATTCATCCTGTAAGGAGGACCCAAGGGAGAGAGAGTTAGCAAGCAATAAAAAAGATGTTGGATTTATTGTGGCCTACGTGACGCCTCAAAGCAGAGCAGCTGGGGCTTCATAAAAGATTTCCATAGAATATGAAAATGGTACAACCCAAAGAAGTTTGCCAAGGTGACCCTAGTCCAATTTTCCACATTACAGGTACAGAGACGTGAAGGGATTTAGCCAAAATTACACGACAGGTGAGCAACAGAGTTGATAGCAGACTCCAGGTAGAGGGGACAGTTGTCAGATAATTGCCTTTTATCGGATCACGGACCTCATAAGAAAGGATAGCATGCGAGCAAAACGCAACACCACAGGACACCCAGGGAACGACTTCTGCTTCCCTCCCACGCAAATTCGAATCGTTTTTCCGTCAGCTGAGTTTTGTCCCCAGAGCACTGGCAGGAGGAGTCTGAGGCTGCTTATGGCTGTGTCTGGGAGCCCGCCACATCCCCACTTCTGGTCCTGCTTTGTTGGTCTCTTGGTTCACAGTTTCATGACCTTCACTAGCCAAAGCAGAAAGTCTGAGAGTGAGTGAGTCACTGAGTGAAAGGCTAGCACTGCACATGGGTGACCATGAGGGATCCCGGAGTGGGTAGACCTGGGTGGGACCGCAGGACCAAGGCGGGTGAAAGCTGCTGGATCTTGTCTTACCTCTTGATAACCCCCTGCATGCCTCTGTTTCATTAGACGGCACTAAAATGCCCCCAAAGGACGGCTGACTTTCCGGGCAGGCCAGCTAATGGGTCTGACTTAACCGTGTTTTAGGAGACCAGGGAAGTAAATCACTTTCCCCCTGGTTACTTATACCTCAGTCTATGTTTTCTGTTTGCACACTGCCCTACAGTAGGTCAAGGGCACTGGTTCTACCAAATTGCCGTGATATTCAGAAATAAGTGATTGAATTTTGAGAAATGGCACTGTACGCTTGAGAAGATATAATGTTTCAAGAGAACCAATTGATGATGAAATGTTAAAGTGTTATCATTTATTAAGCTTTGGACTCAATAACTTTTCATCACTGAAATTCCACGTTGTATTAGAAAATTAGATAAATATGAAATGCTAAAATAGAAGAGTTTTATGCCAAAAAGAGAGGCAACCGCCCATTGCTTCACTGCCCCCAAACCAATCGACATTTTGTTTTGTTTGGGGACCACACCTGACTTTGCTCAGGGCTGAGTTTCCGAGAGGTTCGGAGTGACCACATAGGGAACTTGGGACTGAATCTGGTTCGGGTGTGTGCAAGCCAAAAACATCTGCTGTACTATTGCTCCAGCCCCTTATTAACATTCCAGGGGTGGTCTGTTCCTTCTGTCTTTTCTATCAATTTATCTTTCAGGATTTCATATGCAGATTCATCACTGGAGTTTTCTACTTAGTTAGGGATCTTGGAAGCTGACAGGCTTCAGGTAGCTGGAGCGTTTCAAATTGTTCCATTATATTCTGTTATAATCTGCTTCTTTGTTGTCCTTGATTTTGCACTGGAGATTGAGGACAGACTTTTCCCTTATAAATCATGATGTCTCGATATCTATGACTTCAGAAAGTCAACTTTTTCCTCCTGCAATTATTTTTACCTACTTAAGACCATTGATCAGCTGAAGAAAGAGTTGAATGAGTTGAGCACATGCTTTGCATGTGGGAAACCTGGGTTCAAGCCCCAACACCAAATATGACTCCCCAAGCATGATGCTTGGTATGACCCAATGAAAGAGTCTATCTTACTGCTATAAGATGAATCATAAATGTTCCATACATTTTAGTGACTACAAGAGTATGCTACCACACGGCAGAGCCTGGCAAGCTACCCGTGTCGTATTTGATATGCCAAATACCAGTAACATTTATAGACCTCATTCCCATGACCTGATGGAATGGTTTGAGGCTCTTTATGTTCCTGGAGCAAGCAGCTGCCCTTGGGCTCTACCTGCATGAGACAGGACATATGGAGATGTTACTGGTGTCCGCTGAGCAAATCGATGATGAACGGGAAGACAGTGACAGTGACATTTTAGTACTCATTCGGCACCTTATTTATGGATCAAAATGCATTTTTCCTTTTGTCACTAATTTTATTCAAATGCAACCACTTTAGCATTTGAGTTAAAGTGTGTATCTACTATAATTAATACAGATATAACTTATACTTGATACCCACCTACAATAGGAAAGGGAATTTGTGCAATTAATTTTTAACTTAAAATTGGATGAAGAGGGAGGAAAAAATGTCTGTTAAGGTACTTTGAGATTAGAAACCCTCAGAAATTCTATTAAAACTCACTTAACCAGATAACAGAAATCACTGGTTTGTGTAACTGGAAATATCATCGGTATCTTTGACCTCAGGAATAACCAAACTGAGACCTTGCTGAGAGACTCTTTGCTCACAAACTCACTGGCTTTGGGGCTTGAGCAGTGTTTGCTGAAGAACATTGGCCAACTTGATAATTACTCATTGGTCCTGATTTAAAGTTCCTTTTACTTTCATCTGAATAAATTTAAACATTCATTTTAAAACATTTTGTAATCTCACTCTGACAAATGTTTACTTGCCAGTTTATTTAGTAGTTGAGGAGGGAGAACGATGTTCAGGTATTATACCTGTGACATAAGTTTTAGTTGTTGAAAGACATCAACTATGACAGCTTTGTTCTTTGAAGCTGAGCTTGAGAGACGAACGACACGGTACAATATCTCCTGCAAAAAAGGATAAGAAAGGCAATCCCTTAACACGTTGCTTATTTACACAGAACACCCCAGCTCACAGTTTTCCCTCTGGCTTTTCTTAAACAAGCAATTTATTCACAACCGTTTTAAATTTAAAATCAATATTTCTAATAAAATAGTTTTACACTTTTCATCTTTATGCAAGGACATGAATGCAGGAGAATTTAAATGAGTTTACACAGTAAAGATGAGACTATCAATAACACGCATAACCAAAAACACACTCCAGAGATGCTGGGGAAGAGTACAGTGGCAGAGTGACTGCCTCGGAGGAGTGAGGTTGCGAGTTCGAGTCCCAGTGGCTCCCACTTACACAGAGTGGCCCCAGCTGGGAGCCATAAACGGTCCGGGGACTGAACCCAGGCAAGCCGAGTGCAAGGCAAGTGCCCTAATTGTTGACTACTCTGGTCTTTTTTTTTTTTTTTTTTGGGTCACACCCGGCAATGCTCAGGGGTTTCTCCTGGCTCTGCACTCAGGAATTACTCCTGGCAGTGCTCGGGGGACCATATGGGATGCCGGGGATCGAACCCGGCCAGCACAGGCTGGCCGCGTGCAAGGCAAACGCCCTAACCACTGGGCTATCGCTCCGGCCCCAGCTCTGGTTTTTACTTCACTTTCATTAGCATCAAAGATTGAGTCTGTCTCGTTTGGTCACTCCTAATTATCATGCACTCATCTATGAGTTTAACAAATATTTACTGAGAACCTACAGTATATTAGTTCCTGTCCTGGAGCTGTGAGTTCAACAGTGAATTAATTGAACAAGTAGACAGCCTCCTCCGAACTGAAGACTTAGTGTGTGCCGAGGGTTTGGTGAGACCCCTGCTTTAGCAATGTTGCCTCAGGGTCCAGTTTTTAGGACTGACTGTCCTGAGAAGGTCTTAAGCTGATGCTAACACCCTCCAGGGAGTGCCAGCCTGGTGGAGTGGGGGTTCCTGGTAAAGTTCCCCACAGTTCTGCGCCTTTTCCTGGGGTGTCTCCTAGGAAAGAGCCCCGAGGGTCTGGAGAGATATTATAGGGGCTAAGTTCTGACCTTCCCTTGAAGCTGCCCCTGTTCAATCCTGGCACAGCAGGTTCTGGAACCACCAGTAGAATATTGCTCAAACTCAACCCTTCCTCCCCCATGGTTAGGCTAAATCTGACTCTTTGGCTTAAATTTGCCAATCAGCCTTCATTGGAAACTTGAGATTCCCACCCAGAGGCTCAGAGAACCCCATGGCTTGTCTCTCTCAATTCCTGCACCCTGCTTGGACTTTCCTGTGATTCCTCAAAGTGCACTTTTGACTTCCTCTAGGATCGGTGAGTAACTTATTTCTTCCAGTTTCTCTAAAGATTTTAAGTTGCTCACCACCAGGCACCCTGTGTTTTACTTAATGAATGTTAATTTAACAGGGTCATTAAGAGTGGGGAGAATAATAACCTAAAAGGGGAGAGAGAGAGAGAGAGAGAGAGAGAGAGAGAGAGAGAGAGAGAGGTGCCTGCCATAGCGGTGGAAGGAGGAAAATTGGGGACATTGGTGATAGTAAATGTGCACTGGTGAAGAGATGGGTGCCGGAACATTGTATGAAAGAAACCCAGTCATGAATAGCTTTGCAACTGTGTATCTCTTGGTATTTAATAAAAAATCTCAAAAAGGGGTGGGGAGAAACACATAAAAGGAAACAGGCAAGTAACTATGAAAGGTTGAACTGGATAGTACTTTAGGAATAAATAGTAAAGGCAGGGCCAGAGAGATCACACAGGGCTTAAGGCTCTTGTCTTACAGGCAGTTGTATTGGTTCAACCCTTGGCACTGCATCGGGTCCCCAAACACCACCAGGATTGATCCCTGAACACAGAGACAGGAGAAGCCTCTAAGCACAGCAGGAGTGGTTCCAACATCATGCTCCCAGAGAGAATAAAGCAGGAAGCAGGACTAACAAGGGGGTAGCTCTGTGGTGAGGACAAAGCCTCTTTTATTTTCCAAAGGAGGTTGTGAACACCAGGAATTAGGGACAGACCTGGAGCAGCTTCCCCAGAGCCTTCAGGGAACGCCTGGGCCCTTATGACACTTTGATCCCAGAATTCCATTTTTGTTGTGGGGGTTGGGCACACCCAGCTGTGCTCAGGGCTTGTCCCTGGCTTTGCGCTCAGAGATCATTTCAGTCAGTGCTGGGGACCATACAGGGTGCTGGGGATCGAACCCAGGTCAGCACATGGCCTGCCCGCTTCCAGGCTGAGAGTAGGGGGAAAATTGATTTCTATGACTTAGGGCAAAGAAAGAAAAAATGGGTTGAAAGGTAAGTCCAGTCTGAACAGGTGACAGCTGAGCAGATACGCCAAACAAAGCACTTAGGTGGGTGTACAGAAGCCGCAAGAGCAATGATTCGCTGTGGTTTCAGGCACGGAAAGCCGGGCATTCCCGCTTCCTCCACAGACACAGCTCCAGAAAGGCAGTTGCTGGAAGTTCGTACCTTCACCTTAAGGCTTTACTGCCTTAAAATGCAAATCTTCTAGGAGTATTACTATTTAAATGACACCTGTTAGCTACTTCAGTTTCAGGATTTTTATGAAGAGGCGAAAACCATGGTGCCACATGGGAAGGAAACCAGGGTTGTGTACCACGGGATGAGTTAACTGGGCTTCAAATTGACGCTCTGCCGCTGGCAGCGACTACCACCCTCAAGTCACTTCATCCTGTGCTGTCTTAGTCTCCTGGCTGTAAAATGGGGCAATAGTAAATGTTATCCTCAGAAGACTGAGGTGATGAGGGAATATTGCATTTCTGAAATTTTCATGGCCCCACCTTAGGGAAGCGTGGCAAAGAATAAACAATACATGTAAATAAATAATTATTTACGCACCCCTACTACACCCTCAGACTTAGTCCTGTCCCTTGTATCTTTGGAGTGTGAGAGTAAGTGATGTCTAATGGAGTGTCGTAGAGACTGGACATTTCTGGAGCCTATATGCCTTTCCACCACTCTTCTTCTCACTACCAGGAGGTGGATGGTATCACCAAGAGGCTTCCTAGGTTCTGGGGTAAAGAGGAAATGGGAAAAAAAACTATGGTACGGGGCCAGAGCGATAGTCCAGCGGGTAGGGCGTTTGCTTTTGCATGCAGCTGGCCTGTGCCAGCCCAGGTTTGATCCCGGCATCCCATATGGTCCCCTGAGCACCGCCAGGAGTAATTCCTGAGTGCAGAGCCAAGAGTGACCTTGAGCATTGCCAGGTGTGACCCAAAAAGCAAAAAAAAAAATCTATGGTACATATACACAATGGAATATGATTCAGCAAACTGGGATTCTATCCCTGGCATCCCATATGGGTCCCCCCAACCCCCCACAACACAGCAAGGAATAATTCTTGAGTGTAGAGCCAGGAGTAATCAGTGAGCATCACTGGGTGTCACCCAAAAAGGACCCCCCAAAAAGTGGCAATGATAAATTATGTGTGAAATATCTTTTTAGGAATTGTTTTGATGCCTATTCAGGAATATGAAAAAATGCAAATTTTAAGAAATTCTAGCACAGTGCCAGAGCGACAGTACAGCAGCAGATAGGATGGTTTGCCTTGTATGCGGCAGATCTGGGTTCCATCCCAGGCATCCCATATGGTCCCCGAGCACCACCAGGAGGGAATTCCTGAGTGCAGAACCAGGAGTAACCCCTGAGCATTGCCTGGTGTGACCCAAGAAGGAAAAACAAAATAAAAAAGAAATGCAGCATAAATCTATAGTTACCTCTGTCTATGGCCCTTCCACAGAAAAATGCTTTCTTCCTTATTACAATAACATTGTAATATTCCTCTTTTCTATCATTCTGTAAATAGTCTATCTCCTGGGTGATAATAAAAGCATTTGGTGGTTACTCCTTCCCAAGGCCCCAAGCAATTAGCAGGGCTGGGCAGAGACTAAGGGTTGCTGCTGAGGTAGCCTCAGGCCACTGATGGAGCAGAGGCTGTGGTGGAGGTCCAGTGGGGGAGAGGAGAATATCCAGCCTCTGGGAGGGACACAGCATCAGGCCGTGCAACTTGCCAAGCGTTACAGAAATATTTCACCATTTAATAACTAGTGTAACTAGAAAATATATGAGATTGAATCAATTCTGTAAGCGTATGGTTCATATATATATATATTATTTTTTTTTTTTTGGGTCACACCCGGCAATGCTCAGGGATTACCCTGGCTCTGCACTCAGGAATTACTCTCGCCAGTCCTCAGGATGCCGGAGATCAAACTCAGGTTGACAACATGCAAGGCTAATGCCCTACCCGCTATGCTGTCACTCTGGCCCCTATGCTCATTTATTTTTTTTTACCATGACCTTATCCAAGTCTTTTGTTTTAAAAAACTTTATTAAAAACACTGTGATTTACAAATTTCTTCACAGTACAGTTGTCACAAGCATTCTTTGTTCAACACCAGTCCCACCACCAGTGTGCCCCTACCACCTCCAAAGGCCAGAGCCCCTCACCTCCCACCCCCTCCACCCCCTCCAATGCTTGCCCCCCTAGCTGGCTGCAATCACACATCACACTGATCATTGCAACATATACATGGGGAAGGTTTGGGTAAAGACCCGATATTAAACAGGGTTGTTATATTAATATGACATAAATAGATACCAGTGTTTTACTAAATGTGGGAAATGGGAATGGCAGATTAAAACTCACCATTGAATATACACAAAGAGACTTAAGTGATAAACTCTAAATATCTGCAGGGCTAGCCACAATGTGTAAAAGAAGAGGGAGAGAGATGCAGAGACAGAGAGAGAGACAGAGAGAGAAAGAGAGGAAACTGGGATACCTGCTATTAAGGCAGCATGGGGGTGGGCGGGAGGGGGTGGGGTACATTGGTGGTGGAAATGGGGCACTGGTGGAGGGATGGGTGCTGGTATACTGTATTACCAAGAACCAATTATGAACACCTTTGTAATTGTATGTTTCACGGTGGTATAATAAAAAAAAATAAATAAAATGGCTGCTGGAAGAAGCTGTATCAGTTGTGCCTCCGGTTAGTTTCCCTGGAGAGTTCCTCATAAGTCCTGCTTTATGGTAGGTGTTGAATGGCATCTGCACAGCTCTTAGGCGCATCCACTGGGTCATTGTGAGGGGCCAAGTCTTACTTTACAATTTATTTTCCATTTTTATATTTTGGAGGGTTTGGGTCATACCCAGTGGCGCCGAGGGCTCACTCCTAGCTCTATGCTCGGTATCACCACTGGTGGTGCTTGCTCAGGGGGCACGTGATGATGCCAAGGATCAAACTGGAATTGCTGCAAGGCAAACCAAGATGGGCTCGCCCACTTGCCCTCTACTCTCTCTAATTCCTCCCTAGTTTATTTTTATTTTGCTCTGCTGTTTCATGAATTTTACTTACGTATATTGTCGCAAAGGAGTATTTCTTGTGACTCATGAATACAAAAAGGGAACTGCAATGTATCTTTTGCATAACTGTTAGTATTCTGTGGATTTGGGATAAGTTTACCCTTCATGGCCTTAGATGCTTTATACTTATTTGTAGTAGCACATTGCAGTAGAAAATGAAATAAAACAAACTCACGGTCCATTTTATCAGAACTGTATTATTTTTAACAAATTCCCAGGACAGTCATTGAAGATGAAGGTGGCATGATACACTTTTTCTTGCGTTGTGGTGGAGTTAAAAACTAATCTAGATCTCTTTATTTTGACCATCTGGATCTCTGAAACAAAATACATTTATAAAATTAAACTGTGTTGCATTAGGAAGGAAAACACAAAGGATTTGAAAGACCTTTTGTTTTCTGACATTTCAGACATAGCTTAGATGATAAACCTTATTTAGCTTTGTGTGATAATTAATGTACTCCTGTGCTTAAAATGCTGTTTTAATATTCATTGATAGCATGCTAGAGAAACTGTTCTTCCTGTGTTTGGAGATTTATAATTCGGATTTATCAATAGTTTGGGTCTTCTGCAGACACTTCTATTTCTCATACCTACTGAGTTCCTCCGAGTTTTCTATGTTTTCAAGGCTCTCAGATGAACTTTCTTGCTCTGCGACTCTTCTAGAACCTCCTAAAGAAAAAAAGGAAGCAGAAGTTGAAAGGTTGGTTGTAAATCAAGCTAAAAGCTACTTTGAGCTGGAACCTGGAAATTCCTTTTAAGGGCTATTGACCTGTTTCACCTGTAAGATAAATATGATTGTCCCTGAGAAGGTTGCATTGGTCAAATGTGATTCCTCTGATAGCTTCCACTTTACATGTTCTTTAATAGCTGGACCTGACACTCTTCCTCCCCACATCAGGAAGTGGAACCAAAGTCCACTCATCTTCTAAGTGGACTCTACGGTCAGTAGAAGGTGGAGGAAGTGAGTCATGGCTTCTAAAACACTTTCCTCTAGGGAGGCTTGTTCGGAGGAAGCCCCAGAACGAGCCCTACCAGCCAAGACTGCCATCCCAGAAAGGCTTGTTAGAGAGATTGCCGTCGGCTGCCCCAGCTCAGAGCAGCTTTATGCCAGGATCCGAGCTGGGGCTGCAGCACTGTTGAACCCAACTGTCCTACTCACTGTGTGTGTCGAACACCTTCATGGGATAAGCTCAATTAATGCCTAGTCAGGCAACTCTCCGGTTCCTAACCTACTGCATTATTGTAATACGAAAAAATAAATGTGATAAGTGAAGGAAGAGAGAGAAAGAGAAAGAGAGAAAAGAGATAAAGAACCTGCCATAGAGGCAGGCTAGGGGAAAGGGGGCGAATCGAGGACATTGGTGGTGGGAAATGGGCACTGGTGGAGGGATGGGTGCTGGAACACTGTATGGCAGAAACCCAAACATGAACATTTTTGTAATTGTTTATCTCATGGTGGTATAATAAAATGTATAAATGTGATATATGAAATGGATCAGCAGGGGCAGTGTGGGGAAAACAACTTGTTAAAGCGACAATGCAAAGGAAGGTTAATTTAGAGAACACCAGAGTGTCTCAATGAAGCCGGACTGAGGAGAAGCATTACTGTTTATAAATGTGAATTCGCCCAACTTTCATAGCCGGCCTTCTGCCTTTTGATTTGAATTCACTGGGACTAGTGTAATAAAACGCCCTTTTTACCCTTATTTATTCTCGCTTTTCACAAAGCTCTGTTCAGGTCCTATTTCATCCCTATCCCCCACCCACTCTTGAAATATTCACCCGTGTCTTTGTCCTGTTTTCGGAAATCCCGCTCAAGTTCTTGCTCTCATAGAAAGTTGGGTGCTCTCTAAGGACAATGCCAGCCCAGGAGCCCTTTTTTTGTTCTGTTCTTCTCTGTGACCAGAAGATGGGTGAGGGTCCTCACCTCTCTCCTCCTATTTGGTCATTTGATCACTTGAATCCTGTTATTCATCGATTTGCTGGAGCGGGCGCCAGTAACATTTCCATTGGACCCTATCACGTGCCAATGTAGCCCAATGGCATCTGGTTGATTCAGGAATATGAAGAGCCTCAAACCGTTCCTTCAGGGTCTTGATGAAGAAGTCTGACCATCTTGTAGGTGGGCGGCCACGTGATCTTTTGACATCCCGTGGTATCCAGTCAACCCCTCCTGTTTATTTTTAGGATATTTATCACCTTCCTTCCTCCTTCCTGAAATCCATGATATCAATTTATATAGTCAACCAGTGCTAATGTCCCGCTGGGCTCATCTTCAGCTCACTGTCCTTTTACTCATCACTTCTGGCTTCACTCAGCCATTTCCATGTACATGCAGAAGGTGGCCCACCCTGAGATCTTTTCTGAGTTCCTTTCTTTTAGGTCTAGTCGGTACCTTAAGTACGTCTGTCGCTCGTCTCAGGGTCATTTCCCTGGACTGCTTGCCCATCACTTGTGTTCTTCTGGATCATTCCCTCTACAGTCAACCTCAGGAGCTCCTAAAAGTGGTCACTTCAGTCCACCAACCATCTTTTCATTATTCTTCGCACTTTGGTGTCTTTTACTCTACTTCACATAAAAATTTAATTTGGGGGAGGAGGGGCCAAGAGCGACAGTACAGCACATTAGGGGCTTGCCTTGCCTGCACTCAACCTGGGCTTGATCCCCAGAACCCCATAGGATCCTCAAGCCCGTCAGGAGTGATCCCTGATCACAGCGGGGGATGGGTGGTCTCCAAAAATTTGAGGGGAAGGGTTGGATCACGTGGTGATGCCAGGAGCTATTCCAAGATCTGTGTTCAGGAGTGACCCCTGGCGGTGCTTAAGGAGCCATAAGAGGTTCAGGGATGGAACCAGAGTCAGTTGTATATGAGGCAAATGTCTTGTCTGTACTATGCCTTGGTATCACTGTCTATCACTGTCTTCCCGCTTATCATCGATTTGCTCGAGCGGGCCCCAGTAACATCTCCATATGTCCTGTCTCATGCTAGTAGAGCCCAAGGCATCTGCTTGCTCCAGGAACAAAGAGCCTCAATCCATTCGGAATGAGGTCTATAATTGTTACTGGTATTTGGCATATATATCAAATACAACACGGATAGCTTGCCAGGCTCTGCCGTGCAGGTAGTATACTCTTGTAGGCATCTCTAAGTCCAGCATTTATGAATGAACCGCGGGTCGCACGCGGCCACGCCGAGCCTGGCATTGATAGGCTGGTCTGCTGGGTGGAGGTCTGACGAGAGAGAAGTCCGGATGTGGAAAATGGAGGCCCTTATGGAGTGGGGGGTCGTCTAGCTTGTTGTGAGGCTCCTGCTGGGGTGGTGGGCCAGGGCTAGAACCCACCATCCCTCCTGGGAGAACCCACCATCCCTCCTGGGTGATAGCCCAGCGGGTAGGGCGTTTGCCTGGCACACAGCCGGCCCATGCAGGCCGGGTTCGATCCCGGCATCCCATATGGTCCCCTGAGCACCGCCGAGTGGTTCCTGAGTGCAGAGCAAGGAGTAATCCTCTGCCTTGGTACTTTCCTGTAATTTAAATTCCATTGTGGTTTTCGTTTCCTGCCGCTGACCCTTGCAGATAGCCTGACATAGCTACTCTTTCCCCACTTTGTCATATTCACTTGAGGAAACCTTGAACTCTAGTTAAATCTGACTTTCTCTAGTTAAATTCATACAGTCCCCTGAGTACCTGTTCTGCTACTTGGTAAAGTGGAGATGGCGATTTGGGATTAAGAAGCAAACTTCTGTGTTCTTACACTACCATTCTTTTGAAATTCTATACTAAGAATTGAGTCTTCACCTTAAATACGTTTGAAAAAATTTTAAGCAAAGAACTTCCTTGGACTTCTCAGTTCAATGGTTTTCATGATTCATAGAACCAATGAAATGTCAACATGCCTATCTCTTGAAATATTATCTCTTGAAATCACGATCACGATCACGATCTTCCCGTTAATCATCTATTTGCTAGAGCGGGCACCAGTAATATCTCCATATAATATCTCTTAAATAAACAGCATTCCCTCTGCTCGGTATGATGCGAGAATCTCTCTTAAATTGGGCATATCCCCTCCTGGATTTTACGAGTTTGAAATTATGACTCATTGATTCTTTTTCATAACATGGGCCACAACTTCTGTTTAAGTGAAAGATATTTGCACTCTGCAACAGGAAACCTTAGGTGGATGGATTCACGTAGGACCAATACCTGAATTCACTAGTTGTTGATACTTCTATTAATTTGTGCATGTGTATGGGGAGTGCCCAAGAATTCGAGTCCTTGGTTCCATCCTTGAAAATATGCTTATTGTGGTTTCTGACCTAGTTTTTTTTTGCAATTTTAAAATGGTTTACTTATCACAGGTTCAGGCATATAAATTAGCAATAGGAAAAACCCCTGTGCTTAATATTCCCAGCTAGAACCCCAGACACGTGTAGGCCAAGATGGTGTCCACCACGTGTAAAGGCGCTGTAAAGAGGGAGACAAAGACAAGATTCCCAAGAAGAGTGCAAGCCCCAAAAAGAGAGCTCAAAAAGAGAGAGAGGAAGCAGGCTGGTCTTATACCCCTAAAACTCAGACCTCCCACTATTATGGGAAGCAGGAAGGGTCAAATGCCCTTAGGTAACTTCTCCCAGCACCTCACCTAGGTCCTATTATATACTAATGTTTTGAGCCAAGATCTGCCTGGAAATGCCTTTATAGGGTAGAGAAGGGGGTTTCTGAGATGGCATGTCTCTGTACCAAAGACTAATACTAATGCCAGTTAAATATTTCTCCAAGCCTTCACAAGAGTCTCGTCTACTTCACGGTAGTTTTGTATTTTAGTTGCCTTTGAGTTATCAGGGAGCCATGCTTGCTTGCTTGGAGGCAAACAGCATTTCTCTCCGGTCTAATTACTTAGAGATCCAATGTGGCCATGCAAATATGCTGGTAAGATCTAGCTAGTCCCACGATGATTGTGGTAGCATGAGAGAATATTTATACCAGCCAGTACAGAATACATGGTCTGACCTAGTTTTGAGCTGTGAATCCAACTAATGGTATGAACTATATGTTCGATTTGTTGGACTTCAAGGAAGTAAGAAGAATACAGCCAATACTATTCCATCCAGGGAGACCAGAACCAAATCAAGTTGGGATTGTGATATTTGTTTACACGATCATGTGTAGAAACAGGTACTTCTCTATGTTTGATAGTAAAAGACATTCAAACAGCAGATTCCGAATCTTAAGTGGATAAAAAAGATCTATCCCATTTATGCCATCACTAATCCCATACTGTACAAAATAACAACAGAATAAGTCAATAAATGTGGACTAGTAATGAATGGACAATTCCATTCCATTATGCTAAAACAATGACAGATTTTCACTTAATACAGTATTATATACAGATGAGATTTAAAAATGTTATCTTTAGTGAAGTATAGCTTGAAATCATCACCTAGTAGTTTTGTGACTGAAAAGGTAAATGAATTTTTATAATTGTGGCACGCAAAACATTTCTAGAATAAGCAGTCTTATTGTAGGAAAGGGTACATAATAACTCATACTTAGAGGTTGTGTCAGAGTTTATAGACTAGACCCCTAGTAATGGATTCAACCTTTTCACAACAAATCAAAAGTATTGTTGTATGCTCACATGAATATACAGCAGTCATTACCTTAAATTTAAAACTCACTATAAGCACCAAACGCACAGCACAGGATATGAAAGCTGTATTGTATCAGTGTGGTCTGTAGAGAATTTCTTCATATGGTTTTTGCTTTGCTGAAATATAGGTTTCAGTTCAAAAGCTAAAGGGATTACTTCTGAATAGGCATCACAGAGGTTGATTATGTTCGTGTATCATATTTAGCTGAACCCTCAGGCTATTATTCCATTAGCTAGTCTGGTCCTGCTATTGTCAAAAAGTTGATCACCTCATGTTAAAAGATTGTGTTTTCTGTTGACCTTATCAAAATGACTCAAATGGTATTGTTAAAAAAAATAAAACTCAGATTATGTTGTAAGAAAATGATTAAGACTAAATACTAGGTGTGAGCATGCTCATGTCTCATGAATGGTTTTAGCATTGTGGCATTCATGATGACATTGTATTCTCCCTGAATGTTTTAGCATATTTTATGGAATATCATAGATTCAATTTC
>JAJIBD010037022.1:0-13780 GCA_021461705.1 Cryptotis parvus
ATAAAAAGAAAAATTATTCAACTCAGTAAAAAAAGTGAGGAGAAATGAACAGAAGCTTCCTCAAAGAAAAAAATACAAATGGCCAAAGGGCACATGAAAAAAATGCTCTGCATCACTAATCACAAGGAAATGCAAATCAAAACATCGCAATACAACCTGACACCACAAAGACTGACACTCATCAAAAGAACAGGGCCGGAAAGATTGCACAGCAGATGGGGTTTTGCATTTGCACAAACCTGACCCTAACGCCCGTATGGTCCCCCAACCACCACCAGGGTTAACTCTGGAGTGCAGAGATAGGAGTAACCCCTGAGCATCACTAGGTGTGGCCCCCAAAACAAACAACAACAGTGTTGGCATGGATGTGGGAAAAAGCGAGACTTCAATCATTGTCTGTGGGGAATGTTCATTGGTTCAGCCTTTTTTGGGAAAAAGAAAAAGGACATTCCTCAAAAAACCAGGAACTGAGCTTCCAAATAAACCAGCAATTCCACTTCTTGGAATATACCCTCAGGGCCCAAAAAGCACAATGCAGAAAAGACATCTGGTACTCCTATGTTCACTGCAGCACTATCCACAATAGCCAAAATCTGGAAACAACCCAAGTGTCCAAGAACAGAGAAACAGATAAAAAACACTATGGTGCAAATACACAATGGAATACTACTTGGCTGTAAGCAAAAGATAAAGTCCTGCACTTCACTGCTCTGTGGATGGATCTGGAGAGTGTCATGTTGAATGAAGTTAGTCCAGAGTGAGAGGGACAGCCACAGAATGATATCAACTCACATGTGGGATATAAAGAAACATTAATAGGGGGAATAACCAATGCCCAAAAGCAACAGAAACAAAGAGCATAAGAACTGGTCTTCAGTAGGAAGCTTGCTACTAGGGTGGGGGTAGGGAGGATCTGTCAGGTGAAAAGGTGCCTTCATAGAGGCAGGCGCTAGGGTGGGAGGAAACTGGGGACACTGATGGCGTGGAGTATCAGCTCCACCCCCATCAGTTTGTGCTGAAACATTTGTAATTTACTGTGATCAATAAAAAATTTAAAAATTAAATGCTTATATACATACATATATAATAAAAATTGCTTTACATGTATACTATATTTGAACAGATAAGTGACTGGATGGTGAAGTCAAAGCAGTACAGCTGAGAAGAGTTACCAAAACACAAAGGAAGGCCAGAAAGTCCTCCAGATCCTGTTTCCCTCAAGATCCTGTTTCCCTGCTTTCCCAGGGAAGCATCATATCTGCTTGCTAGAGATACAAAAGCAAAGACAGAAAAATAATTATGGCCGTGTGTAGACACTGGTTATTATATGTTATGTGTATTCCCTTGCTCTTCTGTTTAGCAAGCCTAAAACAGGGACAGCCAGTAACAATGAGCACGCTTACTACCAAGATACTGGTTCCCAAATGCCACTATCAAATTAAAAAAAAAAATCAGGGTTCAGCAGAGAAAAGGAAGGCCTGAACCCTATGACTAGAGTAGGATGCTTGTAGCTCACAACTTGATGCGGTATGAGAGAGTGGAAGGGGACATTTCTCGTCTAGATAGGATAGGGGTATTTCAAAGAACATACGAACCAAGGGAAATGGTTCCCAGGGCTACAGCTGAAACTATCTGACCAACAAAATAATACTGCAATGGATTATATTTAAGGTATAAAACAAATATACAATAGTTCACAGTGCATAAATAAATTAATGGGGAGGGGCCACCTTAACAGAAAAAATTCTAAATAATTTAGGTAAATACTCGTTAAGGGGTTATATACTATGCCACTGCTTTAGAATGTGGGAGGTGGGTAGTAATAGCAACAATAGTAAGTCACATTGACAGAATGTACCTCTGATACTATGGGACTTGAAAAGACTGACTCACATCTGACAGTATTCCACAAAATCCATAAGCTCAGTCTCTATCAGTCAAACATCCAGCAAAACTGAAGTGAAATACATGCCACAAATAACTGACCAACACTCCTCTAAACTGTTAAAATCAATTAATAATAAGACAGATAAATTTTCACAGAACAGAAACCAAGCAGAGAAGACACCTCGACACAATATGGTATTTTTGGACGGATCTTGGCATAGAACAGAGACATTAGAGGGAACGCCAGTAAAATCTGAATAAAGTCTGGAGTTTATATAATAGAAATTTACTATTATTGAATTATTAATTTTGACAAATGTACACTGGTTATATAAGAGGCAAACAACAGGGCAAATTAGGTGAGGAATACATAGCAATTCCATAGTAACTTTGCTTTTCTGAAAATATGCAATTTTTCCAAAAATAAAAGTATGTTTTTAAAATATGGAGAAAAACAGAAACAAACCAAAACTAACCTGGAAGACCCAGGGCATTATGCTGATATAGGATCCAAGTTTACCTTCACTTGAAATCTAGAGAATAATTAAATTTAAGCTATTCTCTAATTAATGGATTAGAAAATCTAATTGGATTCCCTAATAACTCCAAACTTTTTAAAACTTTCTTTTGTACTGCAAAATACAAAACATTGCTTCAAATAAGTCTCCCTTAAATTGATGGGAGTGGTGGAGGAAGTGCTGAAGACTGTTTTGTTTGGGGGCCACACAAGCCAGTACTCAGGGCTTACTCCTAGTGTGGTAAGGGATCACTCCTGGCGGGATTCCAGAGATCGTATGTAGTACTGGAGACTAAACCTGCGTTGCTGTGTGTAAAGTAAGCATTCTACCTGCAGTCTCTGGCCCGACAAGATTTGTGATGAGAGGACATTTTTTGAAAACACATTATCTCTTTTTTTTTTTTTATCAACTCACCCTGAATTACAAATATATTTGTGATTGGAGTTTCAGTACTGGGTTCCAACACCAATCCCTTCTTCACCATGTCCACTACCCTCCACTGTTGCAGGACTCCCTAGGGCCACTGCATCTGCTCTGGATTGCCTCCTGCAAATCACTTCTAGATAAGGGGGTAGTCTAAATGTGGCAGTTTATCTGACCATGTATGCTGTACCAGCTGGTATAAATATTCTCCCATGCTACCACAATCATCGTGGGACTAGCTAGATCTTACCAGCATATTAGCCTGGCCACACAGGACCCCTGGGTAATTAGCCCAGAGAGAAATGCTGTTTGCTTCCAAGCAAACAAGCATGGCTCCCCTGATATACTCAAAGGCAACTAAAATACAAAACTACAATGAAGTAGAAGAGACTTGTGAAGGCTTGGAGAAATATTTAACTGTCATTAATTAGTATTAGTCTTTGGTACAGTGACATGCCATCTCAGAAACCCCCTTCTCTACCCTATAAAGGCATTTCCAGGCAGATCTTGGCTCAAAACATTAGCATACTAAAGGGCCTAGGTGAGGTGCAGGGAGGGGATTACCTAAGGGCATTTGACTGCTTTCCATAACAGTGGGAGGAAGGTCTGAGTTGCAGGGGGTATAAACTAGCAGGTTTCCTCTCTCACACGCTTCTTTTTTGGGCTCTTTGTGAGCGCTCACCCTTCTTGGAAGTCTTGTCTTCCCCTTTTACAAAGCCTTTACACGTGGTGGCCGCCATCTTGGCCTACACGTGGCTGGGGTTCTAGCCTGGAATCCTAAGCACCGGGCTTTTCCTTTTGCTGATTTGCATGCCTGAACCTGTGATAAGTAAAGCCTTTTAAAACTGCATCCGATTCCTGAGTTTTCATCCATTTCTCGCTGGCTTCGGAGGTAGAAGGGAACTCGCTTCCCGGCACTGTCGGGGACCCGGCATGCCCTGGACACTCCACCAATGCCCCTCGTTTCCCACTGCTCCCAGCCTGCCTCTGTGGCAAGTACATTTGAAAAGGTCTTTTTTTTTTAAATACTTTATTTAAGCACCATGATTTTACACGTTAATTTTACATTTAGGACGTAAGAGATTTTACTCCCTGCAGACACAGTATTAACAACATGGCTATAGGAAAAGAAATTTTTAAATCGCTGGATTATAGGTGGACCAGAAAGACCCATAATACTAAACCTAGAGGACAAGAGAGATAAGAAACAAATGTGAGAAGGGGACACCTGAGAGGGGGCCATTGAGATAATATTGGAGGGAGGCGGGAAACTCCGGTGGAGGATGTAATGTTGGTACATTATATGAATGAAGTGCTTCCATTAACAGTATTGTCAGTCTGGGACCTCAAGTTAACTTCAAATAAAATGAGAACGTTTCTACTTAAAAAAGAAGGAAAAAGAAAAAGCAAAAAAAAAGGAAAAAAGAAAGAAAGAAACTGGTAGTGTACTGTGTTGTTTTTCAAAAATGACTTTATAAGGATAAGAGGAAGTAAAGAAATACTAAAAACTAACAAACCTCCTATCCTGACTGCAGCAAGTTGCCTAGCAAGCAGACTTTATTTTTCAATTCACTCTTTGTACAATTCTGTCTTCTGTGATAAGGAGTAACATTTTCCTTAGAGAGCCCTGCTGCCAGAAGTAGTTTCTATCCAGAGCCAGGGCCCGCAGGGGAATAGCAGAGAGCACAGAGAAATCACAAGCAAAACATATTTTCCTGACACTTTCCCCTTCCATGGCCATCTGGACCAAGGGGTAGGCGTCGCATGGAGACTCAAGAATTTCTATACTGCAAAAACAGTATACTCTAGTTTTCATTGCCAGGCACATTAACAAATATTTTATAGGAAGTACTTTGGATTTTTATAGTTAGGTTTTTGTTGTTTGAAAACATTGCCAACTATAGGCTAAGAAAGCAAGGTAGGAGTAAGCACTTGCCCTGCATGAAGAAAGGGGGAGAGAGAGAGAGAGACAGAGACAGAGACAGACAGAGACAGAGAGACAGAGACAGAGGAAAAGAAAACCAACTGCACAACATAAAACCCCTACAGCTGTAAAACATTAATTATATACCAGTATTAACCTTAGACACTTATTAAAATTAAACTGAGAATCCAGCCCAAGATTTCCCCTTCATCAGAAACAGACCTATACATCTTTCTCTTCTGCCTGTAGTAAATAAAATGTTTACTAAAAAGTAGTTAAAAAAAGTGAGAAGCAACAGTTAAAAAAGAGTATACCTATTATGAGAATCAGTGTGGGGGTACATAAATAATGGCGCATTTCTCTTGCTTCCCCTTTTCATCCTGAAAGACCTCAAAAGAAATTACTTTCAGACATTTCCTTACCAACTACAATTTAAGCATGATTAATACATTAGTTAATTGAGAGTAAAAAAATGACCTCTTCTAAGGCTTTCACAGCATTTGAATTTTTAATGCAGAAATAAAGTCAAAAAATGTTTCAGCAAGATAAAAAGCAAATGCAGAAATAGAGTCAAAGAATGTTTCAGCCAGGTAAAAAGCAAGAGCTACTCTTTTTCTCAGAGGCCAATTACTTCCTCGCTTCCTTTCGTTCTCAGGCGACGTTAACGTCAACAGAAGACTGACTCCCCATCCTGGCTTCCCTCCACTCTCCCCACCTAACTAGTGTCAGAAGTACAGGCCCACTCTGGATGGATTCCAGGACCACCCTCCGAGACCTCCAGCATGGCCACCCTCTCCCTGAAGCTTGGTTTCTGCTGGACTCCTCTCTCCCAGCAAGAACCATGTACAACACTATCTTTGTGCCCGACTCAGGGCTACCCATGCTTCCCTGCCCTTCTGATTCCGGTGAGGCTCTCCTTTCAAAACTCAGAGCCTGGCTTTCTTAATTTTTCTCTACTGTTTACTTATTTTTCTGTTTCACTGGCTCCTGCTTTATTTCTGTATACCCTCTACTTGGGGAGGGGGGAGAGGGGAGAATTATTTAACTCTACTATTCCAGCTTATTAGATCAATGCCTTAAAGTGGTAGATTGTTCATTTGGCTTGATGTTAGCTGAGCCCACAAACTGGCATGTTAAATATTAAATTTCATTCAAAAATTATTTTATATTGCATTTGGTTTCTTATTCTGCCCGTGAGTTATAAAAAAAATCTGTTGTTCAATTTCTAAATATTTGAGAATTTTTCGGTTTTTCTACAAAATTTAAATTTCTATTACAAAATTCATTTGTTTAGATCTTTTGGGTCATAGCTAGCTGTGCTCAGAGTTTACTTCTGGCTCTGTACTCAGGGATCACTCATTTCAATGCTCAGGGGACCATTATGTGGTGCGGGGGATTGAACCCCAGCTGCATACACAGCAAGTGCCTGACCTACTGTACTATCGCTCCAGCCCCTATTATAGAATTCTAATTCTGGTGTAGTCAGAGCACATTGTATGATTTAAATTTTTTTTAATCTGTTGAGATCTTTTTTTTTTTTTTTTTTTTTTTTTTTTTTTGGGTCACACCCGTCAATGCTCAGGGGTTTCTCCTGCCTCTGCACTCAGGAATTACTCCTGGCGGTGCTCGGGGGACCATATGGGATGCTGGGGATCGAACCCAGGCCGGCATGGGCCAGCCGCATGCAAGGCAAATGCCCTCCCTCTGGGCTATCGCTCTGGCCCATTTTTTTCTTTTATTTTTTTATCTTGCTCTGTTTTTTGTTTGGGGGCCACACTTGGCTGTGGTCAGGGCTTCCTCCTGGCTCTGCACTCAGGCGTCACTCCTGGCAGGGGTCGAGCGAAGGACCCTATGGGGTCCTAGGGGAGGGAACCCTAGGTTTACTGCTTACAAAGAACGCACCTTATCTGCTGTAGTATCTCTCAGGCCTTATGTGATATTTTTTCCAAATTACCTGCTTATCTCAATATAGATAAATGCTTGCAGTATGGTGAGAAATTTTATACATGTGGATTAAATCTACTTTTGTTGATATACTCTTTATTTTCAGCCCTACTGCTAGGCCTGGGTTTTGTATTGTTTATTGTTTTTTTTTTTTTTTTTTTGGGTCACACCCAGCAATGCTCAGGGGTTTCTCCCTGGCTCTGCACTCAGGAATTACTCCCTGGCGGTGCTCCAGGGGGACCATATGGGATGCCAGGGATCGAACCCAGGCTGGCACAGGCCGGCCGTGCAAGGCAAAGCGCCCTACAGGCTGGACTATCGCTCCGGTCCCTGGGGTTAGTATTGTAAACAAAAGGTTGCTTCTCTCTCTTTCCTGTAAGCCTTTCACATATGCTTATGCTACTACAAAAGGAATTTTTGTTTAGGCACAGGAAGACAGTTAAGATGGTGCATTTATGAGTTAATTAACTCTGAATTAGTTACTCCCAGGCATCTGTCATATTTCCTAACTAAAATTCTCAGCTGCCTTTAGATTGATTTTAATTCCTCACACCCCAAAAGGAGGGACCCACCATGGGACTGGATGGAATCGGGAAAAGAGATCACCCTGACCTTGACATGGGACAACGAAGTATCTTACTCAATGTTCTGAGAGCAAGATCTTGGAGCAAGCTTTGTTCTGACCCAAAGATAAGCAGTGGATTGATAGGACCCAGAGGGGATTGGCAATGAATGAGGAGAATGCAGTCTGGGCTGTATGGTGTGATCTCCCAGGAAATGGCACCCTATAATTTAATCCCAGGTGTAGATAAATGTCTGTCTGTGTTTATACAAAAATGACAGAAATATTACTAAAGTTATTGTTTACCAGCCAGAAAAACAACATGCCCAGAGTTCTACACTATAGCCCCGGGAGCAGGCGCTTGGTTCTACTCTCTAGCTCCTCCTGAAAGCCTTTTCTCACCTCATTGTTTTCGGGATATAGGACCCTTTTTACCTCTTGTAACTCCCTGCTCCCAGCCTTTGTAAACTATGTATTTCTGGCAGATTTGATTGTGATGCACCGGTGTGCCTGTGGAGTTAGCTGGAGTTAGAAGTGAGTGGAGAAAAATTAAAGCCTTAGATTCTCTAGAACTGGTAGTGATGTTTCTTTATCCATTGGATGGAAGGGACAGTCGTCAGCCCCAACTGCAGCCAGGGTACCTGCCTGACCCCCAATATCTGTTGGGGACCCTAAACAGCCCAACACACTTTCAGTGTTTCTTAAGACTTCTAATTCCTAATGAACTTAATGTCCAGTTATTCTACAATTACAGAGAGAAGTGTTGAAATTTCCAACTGTGCTTGTGGATCTATTTCATTGATCAGTTTTTTATTCCGTGTATTCTGAAGTTTTGCCATTATATGAATATATACTTGACCCTTTATCATTTAAAATGTCTCAGTAATACCACAGGAGCCAATTTGAGCTTTTCCACTATTTGTCAAGACCTGGAAGCTGCATCTATACAGAAAGTCAAAGCAATCACAGAATTCACCTCTTTTGTTCCTCTTCTTTTAGAAGCACTACGGTGCTTCCAAAAAGCAAACCTAAAAAGGAAAGAAACTCAACGGACTGAGCGCATGCTTTGCACACAGGAGGCCTGGGTTCAGTACCTAGCAACACATGGCCCTGTGCACTGCTGGGAGTTTCACTTGAATATGAGCCTAAGCACGGACAGGTGTGAGTCCTTCCCTCAAAAAAAAAAAAAAAAAAAAAGAAAAAGAAAATCACAGTGCTGTCTGAGATCCAATATGTGAAGAGAGTTGTTTCAAGTATCTTATCCAGCATTCTGGAGTTTAGAGAGAGAAGGTACTTACAGATCTTGTTATTCTCTCATAGCAAGAAGCATAAGGCCTTCTCATAGTACTTAGCTATAGGTCAAACACTTCACATAAAACAACTATAGAGACTACAGCTCACATATTTTCTGCAGAGAGTGGGGAGGGAACCAGGGAACACTGGTGGAGGGAAGGTCACTGGTGGCAGGATGGGTGGTGGAACACTATGTGCCTGAAACTCTTATGTAGGATTTTGTAAGTCATGGTACAATACATGGTGAAATCTGTATATGTATTCTTAAAATAAAAGTATATTTAAAAAAATAAACATTCTGAGTAGGCCTTTCCTCTATTAGGTGGTAAGGACTTGGCTGGGTTAGGAGTGGATTATAGCTGTAGTCTTTATGCATCTTTATTTTCAATGTCAAGAGGGAACTTGTTGGGTGTGTGTGGAACAGGGCCACTCCTTTATAATAGTAGTTCTCCAAGTACAGTCTGCAGAACAACAGAGGAATCGATGGAATAAACCCTCAATTCTTATGAAAAGATATCTGCCTTCATTGCCAGGTTGATAATGATGGTACCAGAACAGTAGTAAGTAAAACTGCAGGTCTTAGCACAAATCAAGGAAGGACACCACCCTGCACAAGTATATTTCAGTGCCATGTGCTCACAATGTGATAAGTTTTACTTAATATCCTTGAAGAAACGAAAAATTGTTAATTTTATTAAACCTTAACCTATATATATATTTTTTTTTTTTTTTTTTGGGTCACACCCAGAGATGCTCAGGGATTACTCCTGGCTCTTTGCTTAGGAATTGCTACTGGCGGAACTCGGGGACCATATGGGATGCCAGGGATCAAACCCAGGCTGGTCGCACGCACAAGGCAAATGCCTACCCGCTGTGCTATATCACTCCGGCCCGGCATATATCTTTTAATAACACTAGTTACAAATTAAAATGTGCATTAAGCTTCTGCTGTATATAAATGTATAGTAGTTGTCCCTAGGAAAAAATACTTGTGTGATTCCTTGAGCGCTAAGTGGAATTAGTGATTTTTCCCATGAAACACCATTTTTACTTGAAAGAAACACCAAAAAATTAAATTATGATCTTTAAACTTGGATATTTAGTAGGTATTATCCCCAAAATAAATGTAGACAAGAGCCAGAGTGATAGTACAGCGGGTGGGAGCTTGACTACATGTAGCCAACATGGGTTTGATTCTAGGTATCCCATATGGACCTCTGAGCCCACCAGGAGTGATCCCTGAGCAGAGACCAGGACTAAGCCTTGAGGCGCGGCAGGGTGTGGCCCCAAACCAGAGATAAATAATGTGAGCCTGTTACTCTGAAGTATAAAAACACTATTGAGACCAGACAGTACAGCAGGTAGAGCACTTGCCGTGGTTCAATCCCCACCACACGTGGTTCCACAAGCTTACTAGGAGTGACCCTTGAGCAGAGACAGGAATACACCCTCTGCTCCACTGGATGTTGCCCAAGAACAAAAATGAAAATAAAATAACCCCTATTTGTTGCAATGAAATTAAGCTTTGAGGCAAAAACTTAGAATTAAAATAACCCTATTTGTTGCAATAAAATTAAGCTTTGAGGCAAAAACTTAGAATTGTATAAAACTCATATCACTGACCATAACTGTGACAACTTTCCAATATTTAATGACTTTTTTTGTGAGATCAAAGATGAAACGAAGTTAATACTGTATAATAAAATATATCAATATTTGAAAGTCCTGCATATTTGAGTGAACCAGTATTTCCAAACAACCAAAGCATAATTCAAAACTATGGATAAGTAAAAGACCCACATGAAATACAGAACAGAACAGTAGATGTAATGTCATATAGTACAAAAGAGTTCACTGATGCAGCTTTAGATGCTACATTACAACTAACCTTTTAAGAAACTTTCACCTGTCAAGTTTTGGCACAGAATCAAAGAACAATATTCACACTTATCTGCAAAAGTGATTAAATTACTGTTTTTCTTTCCAACCACTTATCTGTGAAAGGTCGCATTGTTTTCACCTCAACCAAAACAACACTCAGCAACAAACTGAAGGCAGATGCAGATATGAAAATTAAGCTACCTGCATGCTACAGACCAGAAATAAGAAATCAAAGAAAACAACTCACTCTTCTCAATAATACAATTTTTGTTTTAGTAACTGCAATTATTTTAAAAGAACTGCTTAGCATTAACATGTAATGACTTTATTCTGAATCACTGGAATTTTAAGTATATTTTCTTACTTTTAAATTCTGAATTTATGACCATATAACCAACCCCTGGAAGCCAAATCCCCTGGAAGTCTTCAACAATGTTAAGCCTGAAAAGAGGTGCTCAATTCACAAGTCTGATCCTAAGTAACAAGAGATCATAATAGACTTGACTGGGGGCAATACCCCACCTCCCCCAGAACCACACCCCTTACTGAGTTTCTCGCAGAGGGATAACGGGAGGCCATAAAAAGAGGGGGCATGTATGTTGGGCTCACCTCCTGGGACTCAGCCTGGACCACAGTCAGTCCTAGGAACAGATGCAGACTTGTCAATTGTCTGTAAACTCTTAGTCTGCACCAAGTTTATCAGTATCTGTCCCTCACTCTTCCACCTCTTATCCAAAATAGTCTGGGGGGCGGGCGATAGCCCAGCAGGTAGGGCGTTTGCCTTGCATGCGGCTGGCCCGAGCTGGCCCAGGTTTGATCCCCTCCCCGGCATCCCATATGGTCTCCTGAGTGCAGAGCCAGGAGTAACTCCTGAGCATCGCCAGGTGTGACCCAAAAAAGCAAAAAAAGAAAATAGTCTGGGGGACTGGAGTGCTGGAGTGATAGTACAGTGGGTAGGGCATTTGTCTTGCATGTGGCCGAGCTGGGTTCTATCGCTGGTAATCTATATGGTCCCCAGAGCACTACCAGGAATAATTCTTGCATGCAGAGCCAGGAGTAAGCCCTGAGCATCACCGGGGTGTGACCCCGCCCCCCAAAAAGAAACTCAAAAACCCCAAAATAGTCTGGTACATGCAAGTCACCAAGCAAAAGTAATATAAGTTATACCAATATCAAAATGTACCAAAATTTATACCTGCATCAAAATGTTATCAAATATATTAGAACTATTTCTAAATGTGTCAGTTAACTTTACTAGGTGCTCATTAAAGATACATCTTTCTTAATGCTCACGTAACTTCCTAAACTCATCCCCTTTATTATATAGCACCACAAACCTAGGCAGTATGATATACACAATTCCCAACACCATGTACAGAAATATTTTTTATAGTCTTAGTTATGGTAAAACCACTTTAGCAAGATACACAATCTTGATTCACAGATGCTTAAATGAATTTTCATCAGTTCTTGCTTTTACTATCACTCTTGATGACAAGTGACATGTTTTGAATAAAATAATATGAAAGGAAAAAACAACCCTGAACTACCTACTTTACTCTCTTCATATCTTAATTAGAACAGAGTAGTTTAAAATCACACACCAAGCTAGTAAATAACATGGTTAGATCATACAGCCAAACCTTTCAAGTAAGTAGGGAGTGGTATAAATAAGGGAAGATCTAACTCACAGGAGAAACCAAAATGGACACAATCAAGCTGGAAACGACTGTGCTCCTGGACTGCCATGGGAGAGTGGAGCAGGGTGAGACAGGAACATACACAGCCTCACTGAGGGCACAGGAAGAAATGACTTTGATTCAGTGACCAAAAGTCATGCCGATGTGTAAGGCTCTGGAGAGGAAAGGGAAGGGACACCAGGGAGCCCCGGACAGGAACCAAAACAAACCAACTTTCTAATTCAGCCTCCCATGGGGGGTACAGTGTAGCCAAAAGATTAGAGTTTAGGTGCTTAACAGATAAATGAGTAAATACAATGTGGAATATTCTGTAACCAAAAGATCACATTTTTGTGCAATTCTGGCTTCCCTTTACCTTGTGAAAACTGAACCAGATTCTCCTTGGCTAAGGAAGCAAAAACCATGTTGGCCTAAGGCTATAGTTTGAATGACATGACAACATCCTCCTGCAGAGACAATTCTTGGCTCTATGGGGAACACAGAACCCTCTAGTGAGGGGTTACGTTCACCCCTCACTAGACTTGACACAAACTAGACCCCCCAGTTCCTTTTACTGAAGCTAACCCTATAGCTTTATATAGTAAGAGTGCTGGCCAGACTAACTTCACAACTTGTGATTCATTTTCTAGCCAATAAAGCCCTTGTTTTCTATTCAGCAATTCTTGCTATTTTTGGATGATAATTGACCGTGGAATATTACTCAGCCATAAAAAAGCCTTCTGATACCTGCTGTAACCCGATAGGCCTTGAAACTGTTGTTTAGTGATGTTCGAACATAGTGCTAAATGGTACAGATAAGACACAAAGGGGAAACACTGTGCAATCCTCCTGAATTGTAAAAATTAGGAATCCAGAGTGGGAAAACCCAGAGAAGCAGAAATTAGCATACAGGCTGCCGGGTCCAGGGAAAGGAAAGCAACAGATTTCTGCCCTGTGCCAGAAAGGTTCTGAAAGTGAACTGCAATAGTGTCTGCAGGTAAGAATGAAACATACACAAAAAAAAATAGTTAAAATGGTAAATTTCACTGATATACTTTTCCACAATGAAAAAAATAGCAGGGGGCAGATAGTACAGCAAGTAGGCTGCTTGCCTTGTATACAGCTGCCCGATTCAGTTCCCAGGACCTCATATGGTCCGATCCCTGTGAGGGAGTGATCCCTGAGTGCAGAGCCAGGAGCAAGCCCCTGAGAACTGTCAGATGTGGCCCCCCACCACCACACTCTGGAAGGAAAAAACAAACCATAAAGTATTGGAAGGGTGAGGATTTTGGGATTGTCTGAGTGACCCACCAACTTGTAGGCTCTGGCTTATTAACCCCTTAAAAACAAATTAGCAATTGAAACCTCCCCATTCATAGATAAAATATTTTGCCCCACCAATCCTAACTGAGTAGCACTGGAGTTCTCATTAATTGGTCATTTACTCTTCCTATACATATTTCAACAAGACATTCACTGCCGTTTTTTACAATCTCATTTACCTGGACCCTGCCACGGGAGTGGAAGGCGTGACAATGTGCCTGCATCAGTTCGGTGGAACCTGACTCAGTTTCCCCTGCTATTCACCTCAGAGTGGCCTGCCCCTCTGTGCCAGGGTCACTATCTCAAACCCTAAAGAACCCAGAGCTAAGAGTTTAGTTATTAAAGC
>JAJIBD010037023.1:0-15603 GCA_021461705.1 Cryptotis parvus
CCTATTTATTTCCTTAAGCAGTCATTACTGAAATAGATGACCTAAAATCATGCTTCTAATGAGGAAAATCATTCTTCACCCCACCACCATCTCCACACCCTCCCCAAAGGAGATTGAGTGGTGAGGAGTTGCCATGGACTCAGTCTCTTCAACCCTAGAGGCACAAAAGCTAAGATGTGAAAGTAGGAGATGTAGCTTGTGCACCTCCCAGCGAAAGCACCAAGAGTGTGTTAGCACCACAACTCAACAGCTGTGTGTTGCATATGTATGCAACCTCTGCCTCTCTCTCTCTCTCCCCTTTCCCTCCCTTCATGTTCATTCAATACTGCATAGCTCACCTAAATCAAGACACTACTACTGAATGTCAAAGGGGAATGATTCTTTCAGGTGAGAATTATACCAGGTGAGAATACAGGATCACCAGGAATTCTTGTCTTCGACTGACAGAAATATAAAAAAGTCAACAACCACTTCAAAAGACAGCAGTGGAAGCATCTCATGAAGTGACATACAGACTACCACACAACTTAGTAATCCTGCTCCTTAGCATCTGGCCAAGGGAAATGAAAACTCAGGCTTACACAAAAACTTGCATGTAAAGCTTTGTAGAAGCTTTACTCTGAATTACTAAAAAAAAAAGAAAAGAAAAAGATGCACCCAAAATGTTGTTCAACAGGGAATTGTTAAAGCCAGAGAAGAGGAAGGGAGGTGGTCCACAAAATGTAATACTGTTTAAGGATCAATAAGAACAAGCTGCTTCCACATAAGAGGGATGAATCTTAAAAGCATTATGCTAAGTGAAAACAGTCACATCTGGAAGGTTGTATATTAATGAATCCCTTCACATCACATTCTGGGAAAAGGAAAACTAAAGGCATAGGAGACAGATAAGTGGTTGTCAGGGTAGTCACACAAAATGTGAACTTTAATGTATGCACATAAAATAAAAAAGCCCAAGAGGTTGATTGAGAATCCTAGGAGGTAGTGCAAAAAAGACAAGAGATAGAAAAGAGAGAGAGAAAAGGAAAGAAATAAAGAACCTGCCATGGAGCAGGGCTGGGGAAGGGGGGGGGAACCGGGATGTTGGTGGTGGGAGATGGGCACTGGTGGAGGGACGGGTGCTGAAACACTGTATGACCAAAACCCAAACATGAACTTTTTAATTGTATATCTTTTTATTTGTATATCTCACGGTGGTATAATAAAAATACTTTAAAAAAAAAAAAAAAGACAAGAGATTCCGACTGTATTAAAAATGTACAGCCTATCTCAGTGAAGATGGCACAGGCAGGGAGCTAACGTAAGTGACTTTGGAAAATCATGGTTAGAGGCAAAATAAATTGTACATAAATATTGCTATCTAGTTGGTAAAGTTCCTTTTTACCAGAGTAGGAGTTAACATTATTTAAAAATCACTACATGAAGAACTCTCCATGATATTGGAGCGAGACACCTTTAAGGGATGCAATGTCATTGGCCAAGCCAGTAGAAGCAAAGATAAACAGATTACATTAAATTAAAAATGCTTCTGCATCTCAAAGGAAAACAGTGATCAAAAATATAAAAACAACCACAGACTGGGGAGAAATTATTTTGCCTGCCACTCAGTGAATAAAAAGGTTAATATCCAAGATACACAATATAATGGTATAAACTCAACAAAGAAAATTATTCAACTCAGTAAAAAAGTGAGGGAGAAATGAACAGAAGCTTCCTCTCAAAAGAAAAAATACAAATGGCCAAAGGGCACATGAAAAAATGCTCTGCATCACTAATCACAAGGGAAATGCAAATCAAAACATCGCAATACAACCTGACACCACAAAGACTGACACTCATCAAAAAGAACAGGGCCGGAAAGATTGCACAGCAGATAGGGTTTTGCATTGCACAAAGCTGACCTAACGCCCCTTATGGTCCCCCCAACCACCACCAGGGTTAACTCTGGAGTGCAGAGATAGGAGTAACCCCTGAGCATCACTGGGTGTGGCCCCCAAAACAAACAACAACAGTGTTGGCATGGATGTGGGAAAAAAAGGAGACTTCAACCATTGCCTGTGGGAATGTTCATTGGTTCAGCCTTTTTTGGGAAAAAGAAAAAAGGACATTCCTCAAAAAACCAGGAACTGAGCTTCCAAATAAACCAGCAATTCCACTTCTTGGAATATACCCTCAGGGCCCAAAGCACAATGCAGAAAAGACATCTGGTATCCCTATGTTCACTGCAGCACTATCCACAATAGCCAAAATCTGGAAACAACCCAAGTGTCCAAGAACAGAGAAACAGATAAAACACTATGGTGCAAATACACAATGGAATACTACTTGGCTGTAAGCAAAGATAAAGTCCTGCACTTCACTGCTCTGTGGATGGATCTGGAGAGTGTCATGTTGAATGAAGTTAGTCAGAGTGAGAGAGGGACAGCCACAGAATGATATCAACTCACATGTGGGATATAAAGAAACATTAATAGGGGAATAACCAATGCCCAAAAGCAACAGAAACAAAGAGCATGAGAACTGGTCTTTGGTAGGAAGCTTGCTACTAGGGTGGGGGTAGGGAGGATCTGTCAGGTGAAAAGGTGCCTTCATAGAGGCAGGCGCTAGGGTGGGAGGGAACTGGGGACACTGATGGCGTGGAGTATCAGCTCCACCCCATCAGTTTGTGCTGAAACATTTGTAATTTACTGTGATCAATAAAAAATTTAAAAATTAAATGCTTACATACATACATATATAATAAAAATTGCTTTACATGTATACTATATTTGAACAGATAAGTGACTGGATGGTGAAGTCAAAGCAGTATAGCTGAGAAGAGTTACCAAAACACAAAGGGAAGGCCAGAAAGTCCTCCAGATCCTGTTTCCCTCCAGATCCTGTTTCCCTGCTTTCCCAGGAAGCATCATATCTGCTTGCTAGAGATACAAAAGCAAAGACAGAAAAATAATTATGGCCGTGTGTAGACACTGGTTATTATATGTTATGTGTATTTCCCTTGCTCTTCTGTTTAGCAAGCCTAAAACAGGGACAGCCAGTAACAATGAGCACGCTTACTACCAAGACACTGGTTCCTAAATGCCACTATCAAATTAAAAAAAAAAAAAATCAGGGTTCCTCAGAGAAAAGGAAGGCCTGAACCTATGACTAGAGTAGGATGCTTGGAGCTCACAACTTGATGCGGTATGAGAGAGTGGAAGGGGGGACATTTCTCGTCTAGATAGGATAGGGGTATTTCAAAGAACATATGTACCAAGGGAAATGGTTCCCAGGGCTACAGCTGAAACTATCTGACCAACAAAATAATACTGTAATGGATTACATTTAAGGTATAAAACAAATATACATGAGTTCACAGTGCATAAATAAATTAATGGGAGGGGGCCACCTTAACAGAAAAATTCTAAATAATTTAGGTAAATACTCGTTAGGGGTTATATACTATGCCACTGCTTTAGAATGTGGGAGGTGGGTAGTAATAGCAACAATAGTAAGTCACATTGACAGAATGTACCTCTGATACTATGGGACTTGAAAAGACTGACTCACATCTGACAGTATTCCACAAAGTCCATAAGCTCAGTCTCTATCAGTCAAACATCCAGCAAAACTGAAGTGAAATACATGCCACAAATAACTGACCAACACTCCTCTAAACTGTTAAAATCAATTAATAATAAGACAGATAAATTTTCACAGAACAGAAACCAAGCAGAGAAGACACCTCGACACAATATGGTATTTTGGACCGGATCTTGGCATAGAACAGAGACATTAGAGGGAAAGCCAGTAAAATCTGAATAAAGTCTGGAGTTTATATAATAGAAATTTACTATTGTTGAATTCTTAATTTTGACAAATGTACACTGGTTATATAAGAGGCAAACAACAGGGCAAATTAGGTGAGGAATACACAGCAATTCCATAGTAACTTTGCTTTTCTGAAAATATGCAATTTTTCCAAAATAAAAGTATGTTTTTAAAATATGGAGAAAAACAGAAACAAACCAAAAACTAACCTGGAAGAGCCAGGGCATTATGCTGATATAGGATCCAAGTTTACCTTCACTTGAAATCCAGGAGAATAATTAAATTTAAGCTATTCTCTAATTAATGGATTAGAAAATCTAATTGGATTCCCTAATAACTACAAACTTTTAAAAACTTTTGTACTGCACAAAATACAAAACATTGCTTCAAATAAGTCTCCTTAAATTGATGGGAGTGGTGGAGGAAGTGCTGAAGACTGTTTTGTTTGGGGGCCACACAAGCCAGTACTCAGGGCTTACTCTAGTGTGGTAAGGGATCACTCCTGGCGGGATTCCAGAGATCGTATGTAGTACTGGAGACTAAACCTGCGTTGCTGTGTGTAAAGTAAGCATTCTACCTGCAGTCTCTGGCCCGACAAGATTTGTGATGAGAGGACATTTTTGAAAACACATTATCTCTTTTTTTTATCAACTCACCCTGAATTACAAATATATTTGTGATTGAGTTTCAGTACTGGGTTCCAACACCAATCCCTTCTTCACCATGTCCACTACCCTCCACTGTTGCAGGACTCCTAAGGGCCGCTGCATCTGCTCTGGATTGCCTCCTGCAAATCACTTCGTAGATAAGGGGGTAGTCTAATGTGGCAGTTTATCTGACCATGTATGCTGTACTAGCTGGTATAAATATTCTCCCATGCTACCACAATCATCGTGGGACTAGCTAGATCTTACCAGCATATTAGCCTGGCCACGAGGACCCCTGGGTAATTAGCCCAGAGAGAAATGCTGTTTGCTTCCAAGCAAACAAGCATGGCTCCCTGATATACTCAAAGGCAACTTAAAAATACTAAAACTACAATGAAGTAGAAGAGTCTTGTGAAGGCTTGGAGAAATATTTAACTGGCATTAATTAGTATTAGTCTTTGGTACAGAGACATGCCATCTCAGAAACCCCCTTCTCTACCCCTATAAAGGTATTTCCAGGCAGATCTTGGCTCAAAACATTAGCATACTAAAGGGCCTAGGTGAGGTGCAGGAGGGATTACCTAAGGGCATTTGACTGCTTTCCATAACAGTGGGAGGAAGGTCTGAGTTGCAGGGGTATAAACTAGCAGGTTTCCTCTCTCACACGCCTTTTTTGGGCTCTTTGTGAGCGCTCACCCTTCTTGGAAGTCTTGTCTTCCCCTTTTACAAAGCCTTTACACGTGGTGGCCGCCATCTTGGCCTACACGTGGCTGGGGTTCTAGCCTGGAATCCTAAGCACCGGGCTTTTCCTTTTGCTGATTTGTATGCCTGAACCTGTGATAAGTAAAGCCTTTTAAAACTGCATCGGATTCCTGAGTTTTCATCCATTTCTCGCCGGCTTCGGAGGTAGAAGGGAACTTCGCTTCCCGGCACTGTCGGGGACCCCCCGGGGGCATGCCCCGGCACTCCACCAATGCCCCCGTTTCCCACTGCTCCCAGCCTGCCTCTGTAGCAAGTACATTTGAAAAGGTCTTTTTTTTAAATACTTTTATTTAAGCACCATGATTTACACGTTAATTTTACATTTAGGACGTAAGAGATTTTACTCCTGCAGACACAGTATTAACAACATGGCTATAGGAAAAGAAATTTTAAATCGTTAGGATTATAGGTGGACCAGAAAGACCCATAATACTAAACCTAGAGGACAAAGAGATTTAAGAAACAAATGTGAAAAGGGACACCTGAGAGGGGGCCATTGAGATAATATTGGAGGGAGGCGGAAACTCCGGTGGAGGGATGTAATATTGGTACATTATATGAATGAAGTGCTTCCATTAACAGTATTGACAGTCTGGGACCTCAAGTTAACTTCAAATAAAATAGAACGTTTCAACTTAAAAAGAAGGAAAAGAAAAGCAAAAAAAAAGGAAAAAGAAAGAAAGAAACTGGTAGTGTACTGTGTTGTTTTTTCAAAATGACTTTATAAGGATAAGAGGAAGTAAAGAAATACTAAAAACTAACAAACCTCCTATCCCTGACTGCAGCAAGTTGCCTAGCAAGCAGACTTTATTTTTCAATTCACTCTTTGTACAATTCTGTCTTCTGTGATAAGGGAGTAACATTTTCCTTAGAGAGCCCTGCTGCCAGAAGTAGTTTCTATCCAGAGCCAGGGCCCGCAGGGGGAATAGCAGAGAGCACAGAGAAATCACAAGCAAAACAAATTTTCCTGACACTTTCCCCTTCCATGGCCATCTGGACCAAGGGGTAGGCGTCTCATGGAGACTCAAGAATTTCTATACTGCAAAAACAGTATACTCTAGTTTTCATTGCCAGGCACATTAACAAATATTTTATAAGAAGTACTTTGGATTTTTATAGTTAGGTTTTTGTTGTTTGAAAACATTGCCAACTATAGGCTAAGAAAGCAAGGTAGGAGTAAGCACTTGCCCTGCATGAAGAAAGGAGAGAGACAGAGACAGAGACAGAGACAGACAGAGACAGAGAGACAGAGACAGAGGAAAAGAAAACCAACTGCACAACATAAAACCCCTACAGCTGTAAAACATTAATTATATACCAGTATTAACCTTAGACACTTAGTAAAATTAAACTGAGAATCCAGCCCAAGATTTCCCCTCCATCAGAAACAGACCTATACATCTTTCTCTTCTGCCTGTAGTAAATAAAATGTTTACTAAAAAGTAGTTAAAAAAGTGAGAAGCAACAGTTAAAAGAGTATACCTATTATGAGAATCAGTGTGTGTGGGGGGGTACATAAATAATGGCGCATTTCTCTTGCTTCCCCTTTTCATCCTGAAAGACCAAAAGAAATTACTTTCAGACATTTCCTTAACAACTACTAATTTAAGCATGATTAATACATTAGTTAATTGAGAGTAAAAAATGACCTCTTCTAAGGCTTTCACAGCATTTGAATTTTTAATGCAGAAATAAAGTCAAAGAATGTTTCAGTAAGGTAAAAAGCAAATGCAGAAATAGAGTCAAAGAATGTTTCAGCCAGGTAAAAAAGCAAGAGCTACTCTTTTTCTCAGAGGCCGATTACTTCCTCGCTTCCTTTTCGTTCTCAGCGACGACGTTAACGTCAACAGAAGACTGACTCCCCATCCTGGCTTCCTCCACTCTCCCCACCTAACTAGTGTCAGAAGTACAGGCCCACTCTGGATGGATTCCAGGACCACCCTCCGAGACCTCCAGCATGGCCACCCTCTCCCTGAAGCTTGGTCTCTGCTGGACTCCTCTCTCCCAGCAAGAACCATGTACAACACTATCTTTGTGCCCGACTCAGGGCTACCCATGCTTTCCTGCCCTTCTGATTCCCGTGTGAGGCTCTCCTTTCAAAACTCAGCGCCTGACTTTCTTAATTTTTCTCTACTGTTTACTTATTTTCTGTTTCACTGGCTTCTGCTTTATTTCTGTATACCCTCTACTTGGGGAGGAGGAGAGGGAGATTATTTAACTCTTCTATTCCAGCTTATTAGATCATTGCCTTAAAGTGGTAGATTGTCCATTTGGCTTGATGTTAGCTGAGCCCACAAAACTGGCATGTTAAATTTTAAATTTCGTTCAAAAAATTATTTTATATTGCATTTGGTTTCTTATTCTGCCCATGAGTTATAAAGGAAATCTGTTGTTCAATTTCTAAATATTTGAGAATTTTTCGGTTTTCTACAAAATTTAAATTTCTATTACAAAATTCATTTGTTTAGATCTTTGGGTCATAGCTAGCTGTGCTCAGAGTTTTCTGGCTCTGTACTCAGGGATCACTCATTTCAACGCTCAGGGACCATTATGGTGCCGGGATTGAACCCCAGCTGCATACACAGCAAGTGTCTGACCTACTGTACTATCTCTCCAGCCCCTATTATAGAATTCTAATTCTGGTGTAGTCAGAGCACATTTTATGATTTAAATTTTTTTTTTTTTGATCTGTTGTTTTTTTTTTTTGCTCTTTGGGTCCACACCTGTCAATGCTCAGGGTTTCTACTGGCTCTGCACTCAGAATTACTCCTGGCAGTGCTTGGGAGACCATATGGGATGCGGGGATCGAACCCAGGCCGGCATGGGCCAGCCTTGTGCAAGGCAAATGCCCTACCCTCTGGGCTATCGCTCCGGCCCATTTTTTTTCTTTTTATTTTTTTATCTTGCTCTGTTTTGTTTGGGGGCCACACTTGGCTGTGGTCAGGGCTTCCTCCTGGCTCTGCACTCCAGGCGTCACTCCTGGCAGGGGTCGAACGAAGGACCCTATGGGGTCCTAGGAGGGAACCTAGGTTTACTGCTTACAAAGAACGCACCTTATCTGCTGTAGTATCTCTTAGGCCTTATGTGATATTTTTTTCCAAATTACCTGCTTATCTCAATATAGATAAATGCTTGCAGTATGGTGAGAAATTTTACTACATGTGGATTAAATCTACTTTTGTTGATATACTCTTTATTTTCAGCCCTACTGCTAGGCCCTAGGTTTTGTATTGTATTGCTTTTTTTTTTTGTTGTTTTCTTTTTTTTTCGCTTTTTTGGGTCACACCCAGCAATGCTCAGGGGTTTCTCCTGGCTCTGCACTCAGGAATTACTCCCTGGCGGTGCTCCAGGGGACCATATAGGATGCCGGGGATCGAACCCAGGCTGGCACAGGCCGGCCGTAAAGGCAAACGCCCCTACAGGCTGGACTATTGCTCCGGTCCCTGGGTTTAGTATTGTAAACAAAAGGTTGCTTCTCTCTTTCCTGTAAGCCTTTCACATATGCTTATGCTACTACAAAGGAAATTTTTGTTTAGGCATAGGGAAGACAGTTAAGATGGTGCATTTATGAGTTAATTAACTCTGAATTAGTTACTCCCAGGCATCTGTCATATTTCCTAACTAAAAATCTCAGCTGCCTTTAGATTAATTTTAATTCCCTCACACCCCAAAAGGAGGGACCCACCATGGGACTGGATGGAACCGGAAAAGAGATCACCCTGACCTTGACATGGGGACAACGGGAAGTATCTTACTCAATGTTCTGAGAGCAAGATCTTGGAGCAAGCTTTGTTCTGACCCAAAGATAAGCAGTGGATTGATAGGACCCAGGGGATTGGCAATGAATGAGGAGAATGCAGTCTGGGCTGTAAGGGTGTGATCTCCCAGGAAATGGCACCCTATAATTTAATCCCAGGTGTAGATAAATGTCTGTCTGTGTTTATACAAAAATGACAGAAATATTACTAAAGTTATTGTTTACCAGCCAAGGACGCCGGAGAGAAAAACAACATGCCCAGAGTTCTACACTATAGCCCCCGGGAGCAGGCGCTTGGTTCTACTCTCTAGCTCCTCCCTGAAAGCCTTTTCTCACCTCATTGTTTTTCGGATATAGGACCCTTTTTACCTCTTGTAACTCCCTGCTCCCAGCCTTTGTAAACTATGTATTTCTGGCAGATTTGATTGTGATGCACCGTGTGCCTGTGGAGTTAGCTGGAGTTAGAAGTGAGTGGAGAAAAAATTAAAGCCTTAGATTCTCTAGAACTGGTAGTGATGTTTCTTTATCCATTGGATGGAAGGGACAGTCGTCAGCCCCAACTGCAGCCAGGGTACCTGCCTGACCCCAATATCTGTTGGGGACCCTAAACAGCCCAACACACTTTCAGTGTTTCTTAAGACTTCTAATTCCTAATGAACTTAATGTTCAATTATTCTACAATTACAGACAGAAGTGTTGAAATTTCCAACTGTGCTTGTGGATCTATTTCATTGATCAGTTTTTATTCCGTGTATTCTGAAGTTTTGCCATTATATGAATATATACTTGACCCTTTATCATTTAAAATGTCTCAGTAATACCACAGGAGCCAATTTGAGCTTTTCCACTATTTGTCAAGACCTGGAAGCTGCATCTATGCAGAAAGTCAAAGCAATCACAGAATTCACCTCTTTTTGTTCCTCTTCTTTTAGAAGCACTACGGTGCTTCCAAAAAGCAAACCTAAAAAGAAAAGAAACTCAACGGACTGAGCGCATGCTTTGCACACAGGGAGGCCTGGGTTCAGTACCTAGCAACACATGGCCCTGTGCACTGCTGGGAGTTTCACTTGAATATGAGCTTAACACGGACAGGTGTGAGTCCTTCCCTCAAAAAAAAAAAAGAAAGAAAAAAGAAAAGAAAATCACAGTGCTGTCTGAGATCCAATATGTGAAGAGAGTTGTTTCAAGTATCTTATCCAGCATTCTGGAGTTTAGAGAGAGAAGGTACTTACAGATCTTGTTATTCTCTCATAGCAAGAAGCATAAGGCCTTCTCATAGTACTTAGCTATAGGTCAAACACTTCACATAAAACAACTATACAGACTACAGCTCACATATTTTCTGCAGAGTGGGAGGGAACCAGGGAACACTTGGTGGAGGGAAGGTCACTGGTGGCAGAACACTATGTGCCTGAAACTCTTATTATGTAGGATTTTGTAAGTCATGGTACAATACAGTAGAAATCTGTATAGGTAATTTAAAATAAAAGTAAATTTAAAAAAAATAAACATTCTGAATAGGCCTTTTCTCTATTCCTCTGAGCGCATGCTTTGCACACAGGAGGCCCTGGGTTCAGTACCTGAAGCAACACATGGCCCTGTGCAAAGCTGGGAGTTTCACTTGAATATGAGCCTAAGCACGGACAGGTGTGAGTCCTTCCCTCAAAAAAAAAAAAAAAGAAAGAAAAAAGAAAAGAAAAAGAAAATCACAGTGCTGTCTGAGATCCAATATGTGGTAGGTGGTAAGGACTTGGTTGGGTTAGGAGTGGATTATAGCTGTAGTCTTTATGCATCTTTATTTTCAATGTCAAGAGGGAACTTGTTGGGTGTGTGGAACAGGGCCACTCCTTTATAATAGTAGTTCTCCAAGTACAGTCTGCAAAACAACAGAGGAATTGATGGAATAAACCCTCAATTCTTATGAAAAGATATCTGCCTTCTTTGCCAGGTTGATAATGATGGTGCCAGAACAGCAGTAAGTAAAACTGCAGGTTTTAGCACAAATCAAGGAAGGACACCACCCTGTCCAAGTATATTTCAGTGCCATGTGCTCACAATACTTTACTTAATATCCTTGAAGAAACAAAAAATTGTTAATTTTATTAAACCTTAACCTATATATATATATATTTTTTTTTTTTCTTTTTGGGACACACCCAGAGATGCTCAGGGGTTACTCCTGGCTTTTGCTTAGGAATTGCTACTGGCGGAACTCGGGGACCATATGGGGATGCCAGGGATCAAACCCAGGCTGGTCGCACGCAAGGCAAATGCCTACCCGCTGTGCTATATCACTCCGGCCCGGCATATATCTTTTTAATAACACTAGTTACAAATTAAAATGTGCATTAAGCTTCTGCTGTATATAAATGTATAGTAGTTGTCCCTAGGAAAAAAATACTTGTGTGATTCCTTGAGCGCTAAGTGGAATTAGTGATTTTTCCCATGAAACACCATTTTTACTTGAAAGAAACACCAAAAAATTAAATTATGATCTTTAAACTTGGATATTTAGTAGGTATTATCCCAAAAATAAATGTAGACAAGAGCCAGAGTGATAGTACAGCGGGTAGGAGCCTGACTACATGTAGCCAACATGGGTTTGATTCTAGGTATCCCATATGGACCTCTGAGCCCACCAGGAGTGATCCCTGAGCAGAGACCAGGACTAAGCCTTGGGCACGGCAGGGTGTGGCCCCCAAACCAGAGATAAATAATGTGAGCCTGTTACTCTGAAGTATAAAAACACTATTGAGACCAGACAGTACAGCAGGTAGAGCACTTGCCGTGGTTCAATCCCCACCATACATGGTTCCACGAAGCCTGCTAGGAGTGACCCTTGAGCAGAGACAGGAATACACCCTCTGCTCCATTGGATGTTGCCCAAGAACAAAAATGAAAATAAAATAACCCTATTTGTTGCAATAAAATTAAGCTTTTGAGGCAAAAAACTTGGAATTAAAATAACCCTATTTGTTGCAATAAAATTAAGCTTTGAGGCAAAAACTTAGAATTGTATAAAACTCATATCACTGACCATGACTGTGACAACTTTCCAATATTTAATGACCTTTTTTGTGAGATCAAAGATGAAACGAGTTAATACTGTATAATAAAATATATCAATATTTGAAAGTCCTGCATATTTGAGTGAACCAGTATTTCCAAACAACCAAGCATAATTCAAAACTATGGATAAGTAAAGACCCACATGAAATACAGAACAGAACAGTAGATGTAATGTCATATAGTACAAAAGAGTTCACTGATGCAGCTTTAGATGCCACATTACAACTAACCTTTAAGAAACTTTCACCTGTCAAGTTTTGGCACAGAATCAAAGAACAATATTCACACTTATCTGAAAAAGTGATTAAATTACTGTTTTTCTTTCCAACCACTTATCTGTGAAAGGTCGCATTGTTTTCACCTCAACCAAAACAACACTCAGCAACAAACTGAAGGCAGATGCAGATATGAAAATTAAGCTACCTGCATGCTACAGACCAGGAATAAGAAATCAAAGAAAACAACTCACTCTTCCTCAATAATACAATTTTTGTTTTAGTAACTGCAATTATTTTAAAAGAACTGCTTAGCATTAACATGTAATGACTTTATTCTGAATAACTGGAATTTTAAGTATATTTTCTTACTTTTAAATTCTGAATTTATGACCATATAACCAACCCCTGGAAGCCAAATCCCCTGAAGTCTTCAACAATGTTAAGCCTGAAAAGAGGTGCTCAATTCACAAGTCTGATCCTAAGTAACAAGAGATCATAATAGACTTGACTGGCGAAATACCCCACCTCCCCAGAACCACACCCCCTTACTGAGTTTCTCGCAGAGGGGATAACGGGAGGCCATAAAAAGGGGGGGCATGTATGTTGGGCTCACCTCCTGGGACTCAGTCTGGACCACAGTCAGTCCTAGGAACAGATGCAGACTTGTCAATTGTCTGTAAACTCTTAGTCTGCACCAACTTTATCAGTATCTGTCCCTCACTCTTCCACCTCTTATCCAAAATAGTCTGGGAGGGCCTGAGCGATAGCCCAGCGGTAGGGCGTTTGCCTTGCACGCGCTGGCCTGAGCTGGCCCAGGTTTGATCCCCGGCATCCCATATGGTCTCCTGAGTGCAGAGCCAGGAGTAACTCCTGAGCTCGCCAGGTGTGACCCAAAAAAAAAAAAAGTCTGGGGGACTGGAGTGCTGGAGTGATAGTACAGTGGGTAGGGCATTTGTCTTGCATGTGGCCTAGCTGGGCTCTATATCCTGGTAATCTATATGGTCCCCAGAGCACTACCAGGAGTAATTCTTGCATGCAGAGCCAGGAGTAAGCCCTGAGCATCACCGGGTGTGACCCACACCCCCCAAAAAGAAACTCCAAAACCCCAAAATAGTCTGGCATGAAGTCACCAAGCAAAAGTAATATAAGTTATACCAATATCAAAATGTACCAAAATTTATACCTGCATCAAAATGTTATCAAATATATTAGAACTATTTCTAAATGTGTCAGTTAACTTTACTAGGTGCTCATTAAAGATACATCTTTCTTAATGCTCTTAGAGTCACGTAACTTCCTAAACTCATCCCCTTTATTATATAGCACCACAAACCTAGGCAGTATGATATACACAATTCCCAACACCATGTACAGAAATATTTTTTATAGTCTTAGTTATGGTAAAACCACTTTAGCAAGATACACAATCTTGATTCACAGATGCTTAAATGAATTTTCATCAGTTCTTGCTTTTACTATCACTCTTGATGACAAGTGACATGTTTTGAATAAAATAATATGAAAGGAAAAAACAACCCTGAACTACCTACTTTACTCTCTTCATATCTTAATTAGAACAGAGTAGTTTAAAATCACACACCAAGCTAGTAAATAATATGGTTTAGATCATACAGCCAAACCTTTCAAGTAAGTAGGAGTGGTATAAATAAGGAAGATCTAACTCACAGGAGAAACCAAAATGGACACAATCAAGCTGGAAAAGACTGCTCCTGGACTGCCATGGGAGAGTGGGGCAGAGTGAGACAGGAACATACACAGCCTCACTGAGGGGCACAGGAAGAAATGACTTTGATTCAGTGACCAAAAGTCATGCCGATATTAAGGCTCTGGAGAGAGGAAAGGAAGGGACACCAGGGAGCCCGGACAGGAACCAAAACAAACCAACTTTCTAATTCAGCCTCCCATGGGAGGGTACAGTGTAGCCAAAAGATTAGAGTTTAGGTGCTTAACAGATAAATGAGTAAATACAATGTGGAATATTCTGTAACAAAAGATCACATTTTTTTGTGCAATTCTGGCTTCCTTTTCCTTGTGAAAACTGAACCAGATTCTCCTTGGCTAAGGAAGCAAAAACCATGTTGGCCTAAGGCTATAGTTTGGAATGACGTGACAACATCCTCCTGCAGAGACAATTCTTGGCTTTATGGGGGAACACAGAACCCTCTAGTGGAGGGTTACGTTCACCCTCACTAAACTTGACACAAACTAGACCCCCAGTTCCTTTTACTGAAGCTAACCCTATAGCTTTATATAGTAAGAGTGCTGGCCAGACTAGCTTCACAACTTGTGATTCATTTTCTAGCCAATAAAGCCCTTGTTTTCTATTCAGCAATTCTTGCTATTTTTTGGATGATAATTGACCGTGGAAATATTACTCAGCCATAAAAGCCTTCTGATACCTGCTGTAACCCGATAGGCCTTGAAACCGTTGTTTAGTGATGTTCGGAACATAGTGCTAAGTGGTACAGATCAGACACAAAGGGGGAAACACTGTGCAATCCTCCTGAATTGTAAAAATTAGGAATCCAGAGTGGGAAAATCCTAGAGAAGCAGAAATTAGCATACAGGCTGCCGGGTCCAGGGAAAGGAAAGCAACAGATTTCTGCCCTGTGCCAGAAAGGTTCTGAAAGTGAACTGCAATAGTGTCTGCAGGTAAGAATGAAACATACACAAAAAAATAGTTAAAATGGTAAATTTCACTGATATACTTTTCCACAATGAAAAAATAGCAGGGGGCAGATAGTACAGCAAGTAGGCTGCTTGCCTTGTATACAGCTGCCCGGATTCAGTTCCCAGGACCTCATATGGTCGATCCCTGTGAGGAGTGATCCCTGAGTGCAGAGCCAGGAGCAAGCCCTGAGAACTGTCAGATGTGGCCCCTCCACCACCACACTCTGGAAGGAAAAAACAAACCATAAAGTATTGGAAGGGTGAGGATTTTGGGATTGTCTGAGTGACCCACCAATTTGTAGGCTCTGGCTTATTAACCCCTTAAAAACAAATTAGCAAATTGAAACCTCCCCATTCATAGATAAAATATTTTGCCCCACCAATCCTAACTGAGTAGCACTGGAGTTCTCATTAATTGGTCATTTACTCTTCCTATACATATTTCAACAAGACATTCACTGCCTTTTACAATCTCATTTACCTGGACCCTGCCACAGGAGTGGAAGACGTGACAATGTGCCTGCATCAGTTCGGTGGAACCCTGACTCAGTTTCCCCTGCTATTCACCTCAGAGTGGCCTGCCCCTCTGTGCCAGGGTCACTATCTCAAACCCTAAAGAACCCAGAGCTAAGAGTTTAGTTATTAAAGC
>JAJIBD010037024.1:0-11539 GCA_021461705.1 Cryptotis parvus
GAAGAGGACATCTGTGAACTTCCCAGCATGGTCACGACTCCCAGCTGAGGGCAGCCACTCAGTGCCAGGAGGTGGGGGGTCTTTCTGCTCCATGCCAGGAGGCAGCCATGGGATGGTGCAGTTTGGGACCAGACTTTCCAGCCTTCTGACCCACTTCTACCTAGTACTTACTGTGCTGCCTCAGACAAGTAACTTCACCTCTCTGGGCCTGTTTTTCCTCTCTGATATGTTGAATCGAATAATAGCCTCCATGCCATGGGCTGTGATCGCAACTGTGTTAATGGAATCCAGCAAACTGCCTAGCACCCATTGCCTAATTAACCCCTAACAAATGTCGGTTACTGTTCACGGATTACTCCAGGGACCAGAGCTACTGGAACCAGACAGGACTTCCTGAAGGCAGTGCAGGTCCCGGGAACCAGCTGCCTCACGGACAGGAAGCATCGAGGAGGGATGTGGCCCAGCAGAGTAACCAACGGAGAACAAGCCACTGACTGAGGCCTCCCCGTGTCCCAGACATGAGGGAAGACGGGAAAGACACAGGGGGACACCTGTCTGCCCAGCTGGAGCCCCTGACAGTGGAGGCCCCACCTGTCTTGGGGGCGCCTCCTGATCCTGGACAAGCTGCAGGGAAGCAGCTGGTGCTGGGCCTGGACGGGCCCCGGGGAAGCAGCTGGTGCTGGGCCCTGCTCTTCTGTGTTCTCCAGCGGGTCCTGGAGTGAAAGTTGAAGCATGAGCGCTCAGGGCTGGACTAGGTGGCCCGCTGCTCCAAGCTGGTGGACGACCGATGGCCAGAGGGTGGTGAGAGGCCCAGGGCATGGTGCAGACGGGGGTGGGGAGGGCAGAGGGCCAGGCAGCCAGGGTGGGCTCTCACGGAGGTGAAGGGACGCAAAGTTTGGGCAGGGGTGAATGTGCGTATTCCTCATGCTCTGGGTGCCAAGCTGGTCACTGGCTCTGTGAGGCCAGCGCCCAGAGAAGGTGGCCCAGCTAAAGATGGAGGTGCCACCTCTATCAGGTGCCTGGGAGGCCGGCCAGCCCACAAAGGGACCCCGGATGGCTCAGGGGACCTGCCCCCAAACCTGATCACAGCACAAGAAAGTGACTCCAGGGAGGCAGAACCCACTGGAGTCCCGAACCCACACATCCCCTCTCTGCCCTCCAGCTCCCAGCCCCAGCTGTGGAGTGGCTGGATCCCATGGGGAGATGGTCCAGTCTTACCTGCCCTGACTGGCCTTCCACCAGCCGTCACCTATGAGCCCCGTCCTCACTGAGGCCAGCAGCCCCCATTTGAAAAGGAGCCTCAGGACTGAAAGACTAGCCGAGCATGGCAGGCCAGGGACTGGTTCACAGCTAGATTCCCCCTGAAATTGGGAGCAGTCTGGGCCCCAGAGTGGGAAGTGCCTTGTGGGCTGGAAACCAGCTCTTCCCCACCCCCAGCAGAACCACTGAGTGGGGGGGAGCCAGCAGGGGCTGCAAATGACTCCCTTTTGTCATTCTGTTTTGTTATGATTAAAAATGCATGTCGCTGGCGAGGCCCTGGAGTGGAACCCGGTGAAAATTGAATCATTAATATCCCCTCCAGCTGAGGCCCCACTTCCAGGCTGCGGGAGGAGGAGGCGAGCCCTAGCAGGCAACAGTTCTGAGTCCAAACAGGATGGGAAGATTGCGGGGACAAGGGGACACTAGGCACCCCCTTGGGGGTCTCATACTCTCCCCTCTCCCCTTTAGATGGGACCAGGAGTCAGGTAGGCCTTCAGTCTCAGGAATCCTCTGTCTGGTTTCTTAGATCTTTGTTCCTGGAGGCTGAAAGACACCAGGCTCAGCAAAGCTGGACAGGAGGGGACACCCTCACCGTGCTCGGCACCCCCACCCCTACCAGGGCTAGGCACCCTCGCCTTGCTTCTCTGCCCTCACCTCTTCTTCCCCAGTGGTATTCTCTTGCTTTCTAACCCTCCTGAGCCACTGTCCATGTGGAGTTCAGGCTTTCTGCTGGCCAGGCAGTCCTGGGACCTTGTGGATGTGATCACCACCCCATTTTACAGATAGAGAAACTGAGGGCAAGCCTGGTTCAGCAGATTGCCTGAGGTCAGGCAGCCAGCAAGTGGTTCTGACATGTGTGCTCTTAACCCCCAGTGAGGGAGCCCCCTGAAACGCAGCTGGAGCTCGTGTGCCGGAGAAAGGCAGCAAGCGTGGAAGGCTGAGGCCCGTGAAGCAGGCTGTCAGGAGCGAGCCATCACGCTTTACCTGAGGCTGCATCTTGAGAAACTCAGATCTTGGTTATGTTGAGCTAAAGAACCTATGATTAAAAGAAACTTCACCGGTTTCTTTAATCTTTGCTTGTGGCCACACTTGGCAGTACTCAAGGCTTAGTCTTGGCTTAGTGCTCAGGGAACTAAGTGGGGTGCTGTGACTGAGTGAACCCGGGAGCCTCATGCAAGGCAGAGCTGCCGCCCACTGGCCCACTGTTCTTTCTCTCTGGCCCCTCTTTCACTTTTTTTTTCTTTTTGGGTCACACCTGGCGATGCTCAGGGGTTACTCCTGGCTCTGCACTCAGGAATTAATCCTGGCGGTGCTCGGGGACCATATGGGATGCCGGGATTGAACCCAGGCTGGCCTGGGCCGGCTGCGTGCAAGGCAAAGGCCCTACCTGCTGGACTATCGCTCTGGCCCCCCTCCTTCACTTTTGACAAGTGCGCGGATCGCAGGAGCTTCCCATGGCTCCAGAGCCTTCCCCTTGACACTTGTTTGCTGACCATCCCTCTGCCCTGTGGACTCCAGGGGTTGTTGTCCCACGGACTTTAGGCTGACAGCGCAGGTCCCTCTCTGGAGAGGCGCCCCTTCACGATCTAACTGACTTGTGCAGCGGCCACAAGTACCTGGCGTATTAGCTGCTCTAGACGCACCTGCTGAGGGAGGGGCAGGCTTGTCTGTCTGAATTTCTTGATGCAGAGACCAAAGCCACAGTGTCCCAGGATGCTGACCCTTAAGATGGCTGGGTGGACGCCAAGGCTTGCTAACTGTGTTCTGTGAGCCAGAGAGGGAAACTGAGGAACACTGCCTCTGCTAAGTGCAGGGTTCAGCAACACACACACACACATGCACACACATACACACATACGCACATGCACACATACACACACATATACACATGCACACACATATACATGGACACACATGCATACGCACACATATACATGCACATATACACATGCATACATGCATACACACATACATATATGCACACACGCACACACACGTGCACATGTGCACACACATATCACACATGCACACATGCACACACATATACACATGCACACATATGCACACATGTATGCACATGCACACATACACATATGCACACATGCACACGCATAACGCATTACATGCACACGCGTACACACATATACATGCACACATATACACATGCACACACATGCACACATGCACACACATGCACACATGCACAAACACACATGCACACATACACATGCACACGTGCACACACATATACACATGCACCCATGCACACACATATACATGCACACATACATACATGCACACATACACAAATGCACACACATATACACATGCACACATATACACATACACACATGCATACATGCACACATACACACATATACGCATGCACACATACATACTGCACACATACATACATGCACACACATACGTACATGCACACATGCGTACATGCACACATACTGGGAAGACTCCCAGGCCCAGGTTTTCTCTCCTCCCACTTCACAGCTGAGGAAATATGTAAACAGGACAAGCAGCAGGGGGCTCTGTCCCTGGCCCCTGCAGGACCCTCACACAGGACCCCTGCCAGGGCTGGGGCCCTCACTAGGCTGCACCTCTCACTGTGGGAGCTACTCACCCTCCCCCTTCACAGAGGGGAAACTGAGGAACGAACAGGCGCGTGGGCTATCAGAGACAGTTTCAGCTCTTGCTCTGGAGCCCCCAGTCCTGACTGTGAAGGCGGGAGGCACTCAGGCTCACTTAGGGCACCTGTTTCTCTTACACATTCTGTCTCCTGGCCAGGGCACCAGGCTGGACAGAAGCTGCCACTGGCTTAGGGGTGCCAGGGGAGTGAGGAGTCAATCCAGGCTGCCCTGGGGCAGGGCCAGACCGTCATAGGCCCCAGCCAGGCTCTACTGCTACTGATTTGGGGGCCCAGAAGATGAAGACTGAGTCCTCAGTTCCTGAGTCAGCAGGCTCCACCCTTCATTCCAGAATCTTCCACAGGCCCTTGGAATCCCCCTCCACCACCCTCTCCCCAGCCCCCCAGAGCACTGTCCACGGCCCTCTCCCCTGGCCCCTGGAGCACTGTCCACGGCCCTCTCTTCTGGCCCCTGGAGCACTGTCGTCTTGCCACAAAAGCGTCCAGCACAACTCAGCTGCTCTTTGGAATGTTCTAAGAAGGTTCACTGGTACTTGGGGTGTGTTTGTGCTTTGCGTGCGCTTGCATGTGCATACGCGTGAGCGTGTGTGAATGCACGTGAGGGTGCATGTGTGCCGCATATACTGTCTGTGTGTGTGTATGCATGCGCTTGTGCACGTCAAAGTCAAGGTCCAGGCACTCAGGGGATTTGAACCCTTGGCAGGAGGACCTGGATGCAGGGACCCCACAGCCAGCCTGATCTTAGCCTTGTCTGGGGTTGCAGCCCTCGGGTGTGTATGGGGTGGAGGAGTTAGAGCCCAGAGCCCCCTTCTGAAACCCGAGTCTTGCCTGCTGGTGAGGTCTCAGCAGTAGCTTCAGCCCAAGAGGGGAGTGGGTGGGTGCAGGGGCCCCAGGGGAGGGAGAGCCGGCCCTCGCTGATTGCCTCGGCGGTGCCCCACCCTTTGCCCCGGCTCCTCACCTCACCCCACCCCTCGGCCTCCGCAGCCCTCCCCGCCGGCTCCCCAAGGACGAGCAAAGTTATTACAATAATGAATTAGCCAGCCCCGCTTACTGCCGCCACTGGCGAAGACAATTATCCCCCCCCGCACATCCCTAGCCGCTGCTGGCTCCCTCATAAAGACAGGCTTTGGGGGCCGCTTTGCGCTTTGATTGGAAATGAAGAGATTGCTAATTAGGGGAGCGCCTGCTGGGACCGCGCGGCCAGGGTGGGGGGGCGCAGGTGGGAGGGAGGGAGAGCACCCCCCCGCCCAGGCACCCCCCACTTGGAGCCCGCAAGAAACATGTGTCCCTCCGCAGGTTCACCTTTGGCAGCGGAGGCTGGTTTGTCTCCGCTTCTGCCTGCGATCGGTGGGGCCAAGGGGGCAGGCGCAGCTGTTTCCAGAGGCTGACTATGGGGGCTGCTCAGAACCTCCCCATAGACGGAGGACCACAGGGTGGGCAATTGGCATCTGGAGGTGACCTGCCCAGTCAGGATGCCTGTATGTTGCCCACGGGAGGGCATAAGATCAAAGGGGAATTAGGGTTCAGCTGGCCAGCTTGTTCCTGGACCAGAACCACTTGCTTCTCCTCTCGCCTTCCCTGGTGCTGGGGAGACACACGTGCAAGGGTGGCCGCTCCCCAGAATGCAAATGACATTGTATGCTGGAGGGGACCCGTGCTACCCAGGCACAAACGTCCCCTGTTTCTTCCTGGGCTTCCTCAAGGCCTGCCAGGTGGCCCGACCTCGCAGCTGAGCTCACAGCCACAACCTGGCTCCTTAGTCCTTGCTTCTTCCTTAACACACACATGCACACACATCACCGCACATTCATACACATGCACACACGTCACACAAATCACACATGATGTTATGTCTCAACACACATTGCACACATTATCTCTACACATGCATACATCTACACACAATATGTTATGTAACATCTCACACACACACACTATACAAACACATCTCACACATCTACTACCTCTTGTATGCATGCATGACACTCCATATCCAAGCACACGTGTTTGCACACATGCACCGGTAGCAAACACACATCACATATATGCACACACATCCACACACATGCTCACACACAGCACACATATATATCTACACTTATACATGACACAGCAGTACATACATGCTCATATACCATGCATGCACACGTGTGTCACACTTGTGTATGCAAGCATATGCTCACACAGCACACATGTATGCACACACATGCTCACATGCACATGCTCACACACATGCACAAGCATAATCACATAATGTGCACATACACGTATACAATACATACATGTTTACATACTATATGTCCACGCACACACACTGGCTCATTAAAGGTGTTCATATTTCCCAGCTCCCAGGCAGGCAGAGAGCAGAGCTCTGAGCACTGGGGGGGTTCAAAGCCTCCTTGAGCCAGGAGTTCACCTAATTGGCCCTAGCTCAGGAAAACAGATTCGGCCTCGCAGGAACGGGCACCCAAGGGCAGGGAAGGGCAGGAGGGGGGGGGAGATGGGTGGGCCTGGGAGATGGGGCCTGGGTTGGTGGACGACAGGAAGGGCGGTGGGCGCGTGTGCAGGCCTTCTGATGCTGGCGCTCTTTCTGTGCTGGGGCCAGGGGTGTCACCCAAGTTCCCCTAGAGTGGGTGGTCCTGGTCCCAGACGCAGGAGTTGAGAGGTCTTCTGTCGGTTACCTCACCCCTGAGCGCTTTTCCTGTGCTTCCTCTCCATCCTCCTGCCTACGTGACCATCCTAAAACTCAAGTGTGTATTTGCCAACACACACTGAATTCGGGCTGCTCCTTAAGTCCACTCAGTGTGTGAGACCCCGCCTCCTGAAGGCCCTGTATTGGCACGGCACTAAACGGGCAGTGCTGACCCCTCGTCTCGTTTCTCTGACCCTGAGAATAAGGACAGAAACCTGCCTCGCTGGTGTCCCCTACAGCTCTGACATTCCACTGTCCCAACTGGCGCCGCAACAATGAGGAGATGCAGTGTTAAGAAATAAATCTCCCTAAGCGTGGACAGTGGTCTCAGAAAAAGGAGTCAGATCATTCAGGGGGCAAAAGGTCTGCCTCTACAGCCAATAATGTTGGGGGCAACTGGAGTCTACAGGCAAAAGAATGAAGCAGGGCCCTTGCCTAACACTACCGCATAAAATGGCCTCAACATGGAGCAAGCTCTAAATACAAGACCTTAAGCCAGAAAACTCTTAGAACAAAATGTAACAGCTTTATCACATTATACTGGACAACGATTTCTTGGCTACACTGGCATGCTACGGAAGTATGGAGATGTTACTGGTGCCCGCTGAGCAAATCGATGAACAAAGGGAAAAAAGTGATACAAATGATACAAAGGCACAGGGAGGAGAGAAAAAAAAGACAAATAAGCTTTCATAACTTTTTTAATGTGTGTGTGTGTTTGTGTGTGTGTGTGTATGTGTGTGTTGCTAGGAGAGAACCCAGGGCCCACATATGTAAGTAGCCTTTCTGTCTGTCTCTGTCTCTGTCTCTGTCTTTCTCCCTCCTTCCCTCACTTAAGATCTAGGGCCACATCCAGTGGTACTCAGGGCCTACTCCTGGTCCTACACGAGGGAATCACACCTGGTGGGGCTTGGGAAAGTGAATGGGGTGCCCAGGATGAAACCTAGGTTGGCCTTGTGCAGGGCAAGTGCCCTACCACTGTACTACCACTCTGGCCCAGCCTCTCTGTCTCTGAGCCACATGTTTGACCCACTAAGAGAGTTCAGGACTGGGACAGCTCAGTGGTAGAGCACTTAGCCTGCGTGTGTGAGGTCCTGGGTTTGATCACTGACAATGCAAAATAATTTGGGGAGGGCAGGTTGATGGCTCAAAAGGGCTGGAGCAGGTGGCTCTCCGGTCTGGTAACGAAGTTTCGGTCTCTGGCACGGACACCACGAGGTCCTCAGCAATGAGCCAGGAGAAGCCTGGGCGCGCCAGGGCATGGCCCCCAAAAAACAAATTAATTAATTAATTTTGCTTTTAATTATGATTTTTGCTTTTGGGTCACACCTGGTAAACACGCCAGGAGTTACTCCTGGCTCTTTGCTCAGGAATTACTCCTGGTGGTGCTCGCAACCATATGGGATGCCAGGAATGAACCTGGGTCAGCCGCGTGCACTCTGGCCCTGAGTAAAAGCAAAATTTAAAAAACTATATTTTCCTCCGCCACCCTGGGAGGGAAACAGGGACATTGGTGGTGGGAAGTGTACGCTGGTGAAGGGACCAGTGTTGGAACATTGTAGACTGAAACCCAATCATGAAAACCTTTGTAACTGTGTATCTCACGGTGATTCAAAAATTTTTTTAATTGTATATTAAAGGATACTGTCAACAGAGTGAAAAGAAAGCCTACAGGATGGGAGAAAATATTTGAAATCATATATCTCATGAAGCTAATAGCTGCGTAAAGAATGCCCCAAAGCTCTATGGCACACTCCCCAGTCCCAGACTGAACACAGAAATGTGGGGGACCTCAACAGCTGTTTGTCGAGGATGTAGAGGAACCAGGGCCCTGGTCGCTATCAGTGGGAAAAGTAAGATGGCACAGGCGAAGGGCAGGACGGTGATTCCTCAGGAATTAATAGAAATTCCACAGGATTCCGCAATTCCAGTTCTGGGAATACATCCCAAAGCAGGGTCTTAAGGCATTTCTGTATCTCTTCCTGTACGGGGCAGTGTCATGTGCCAGAGAAAACTACAGAAGGGGCCCCAGTGTCCAGCAAAGGGCGAATGGATGAACAAGTCAGGTCTACACATGCCATATGTGTTTCTGGACTGAACATGGTCAGACCGGCATGTCTGCGCACAATGGAGCATGGCTCAGCCTCAAAAAAGGCGGACAGTTGTGTAAGTTACAGCACTGGACGGACATTGCAGGACGTGATCGCACATGGCGCCTGCACCACAGGGAGCGACGCTGCACAATTTCACTTAGAGGTACTTCAGAGAAGTCAAAGTCATGGGCTCCCTGCCCCCCTTCTTCCTCTTCTTCCTCCTTCTCCCTCCTCCTCCTCACCAACACAGGCCTCTATTATTATTAAACAGTAACTATTATTATTAGTGTTATTTGGTTTTGTTTGGGGGTTACACCTGGTGGCATTTAGTGCTTTCTCCTGATTCTGGGGTCACTCCCAGAGGTGCTTGCTCACAAGAAGTACACACTTAAGTTCTCTCTCTCTCTTTCTCTTTCTCTCTCTCTCTCTTTCTCTCTCTCTCTTTATCCCTGTTTCTCATTCTCTCTCTAATTCTCTCTCCCTCTTTCTCATTCTCTCTTCCCTCTTTATCTCTCTCTCAACACACCCACACACACCCACCCAGACACACACACACGCACACACACACATACACACACACACACACGTACTTGTCCTTGGATTCCAGTTAGAAACCCCACACATTGTCAGTATCTTTCAGCCCTTTCCAACAAGTGTTTTCTGAAGAGTTACCTGTCTGCACCCTGGATCCACAAACCTTGATTTCTCTACAGAGTTTCCAGACCGGTTAGTGAGACATGAAAATGCTGGCAAGCCCCATGCTAGCATTGGTCTAGGCCCCTGGATGACCAGGCAGGCAGCCATGTGGGGTTCAGGCCCTGGACGACCAGGCAGGCGCCACACACGTGCCTCTTGGTTGAGTGTCTTTCGCCAGTGCTGGCATCTGTGAACTGCTTGTGGTGAAGGGACAATGAGCCCTTGCCCACAGCCAGGTGGGCCCCTGAGACAGACAGAGAGAAACTCCAGCCCCCAAGGTGCTGAGGGCACAGCTGTGAGGTCATCCAGCCAGAACTGGACTCTTCCAGCCCAGACAGTGGCCAAAACCTGCAGATGGGGTTCCAGGGTTAGTCTGGTGCTGGGCCCAGCATGGTGGCACAGGCAGATGGTGGCCTGGGCACCCTACAGACCTCCCTACACTCCAGGAAGCCAACATGCCGGCAACAGAAAAACTCCTGGCAGGAAGGAGCTTTCTTTTTTGTGCTCTGCGCTTAGCACAGACAGAGGAAAAAAAAGAACTGTGGCCTTTTAAAGTCTGGCGGGGCCCGAAAGCAGCGGCGGGGAGGGGGTGAACCGCACCAAATGTCTTTCAAAGCCAAACTCATTCTCACCCTCTTTCCACTTTCCAGAATCAAATTCTTAGACAGAGGAGAGAGTTGAAAGGGCGGGCACGTGCCTGGAATGCACGGGTTCTGGGAAGAGCCCCTGGCAACACAGGGCTCCCGAGAATGCTGGGAGTAACTAGGTGGTCCCCAGGCTGCAGGTTCATGAGTTAGCACAGTTTCACATGAGATGAGTACTGCCACCCTCTAACGTCCCCTGGTGTTGTAAGGTACCAGGAAGGCAGAGCACCAGCAGCCAGTCCAGGTTCTGATTCCTCCTGGTCCAGTTTACTTATTCCTTCCACCCCCTCCTTTGCACACACAGAAACATCCCCACGGGTCCTGGGGGTTGATGTGCACCTCAGTGCACAGGAGAAAAATGAGTGCAGGAAGTACAGAGCTACTACAGCAGATACAGCCCAGCTGAGCACAGCCCTGGCTGTGTGGGCTGGGGAAACTGGAAGCTCAGGATTATATGCCAGAACCTCAATACCACACAGCTATGGCTGCCACCGACTTGACTCTAAAGCACATCTGGACCTCTCCCAGAGCCTCCACAGAGACACAGGGCCAGTGTGTGTGGGGTGCTCCATAAAGAGAGAGGAGAGGGAGCACAGGAGCCCTGGAGATCCCCCAGCTGGACTGGAAACACAGTTCACAGGAAATGTTTGCAGAGACAGAGAAGAGGTCCCTCTGAACTCGGGAGCCTCAGTGATCTCACAGGCTTTCAGAGTGAACTTCTGGCTGGGATGCAGCAGCCATCTGCAAACATCCACTAGCATATCCTCACAAAGGTCAGAGGCTTACCCACTCCATTCCCTGGTTACTGTGTCTAGCAGACAAAGAGAGGCCAGAGGAAAGACAGTGAGGGACAGTCATGTACCCAGGGCAGCGCCATATTAACACACTGCCCCACGCTGTGAGCACCTGCAGCAACCTTCCCAGGCCAGGAGTACTGGCCCTCTGCTCCCAAGCATGACCACTGCTCCAAGGGTGAAGGTGGACGCGGGTGGATGGAGAGGAGAGAAGGTCACGGGGAGATGGGGCAGGGGGACCTCTCTTTCCTTCTTCACCCAGAAATCCTTGAGGTGGGCTATGGTGGGGCGCATGCCAGAGGGAAGGGCCCATCAGTGCAGTACTTTGCAGCTGGGGTGAGGGGTGGTGGTGCCAGTTTCAAGCTCATCAGGGGAGGAAGTTCTCAGCCCTGAGATGTGGAAAGTGTGTGGAGGCCCCAGAGAAGGAAAACGCTGAAGGCGGGCAAGTGGGAGGGAGGAGGTGAGGGAGAGGGAGAGCAGCGAGGGAGGAGCAGGGACAGTGCCTTGGGGAGCAGGAGGGACTGTTCAGAAATAGGTCCTTGGCCCTTGCGTGGGCTTTTCTCAGCTCCTCACTCTAGGTTCGGCAGGTTGATCTTGGTCTCTGCTCTACTCACGTGGTTGCCGGCTTCTCTGGAGAGATTCACAGGACAACTTAGACACAAACAGGCCCAACCTCATCTCCTGACCTTGCACCTGCTGGG
>JAJIBD010037027.1:0-21350 GCA_021461705.1 Cryptotis parvus
CCATCCTCCTGTCTTTGGGGATGGGGTGCACCTGCCGTGCTCAGGGCTCACCCCCGGCTCTGGGCTCCAGGATCACACCTGGCGGAGGTTTGCGGGGCTGTATATGAGATTTGGGGGCCATATATGTGATCGCAGGCATGGGCCGGGTCGGCCTCGTGCACGGTAAGCAGACCCATAGTACCATAGCCGCTGCCCTCCTTGAGGGTGTTAGCAGGTGTCAGCCTCTGGGAATAGGGAGCTGTTTGGCTTTTCCTGGGGAGTGAGCAGGAAAATCTGTTTTCAGGGGCAAATTCCCAAACCAGATCATGTGGGATGGATTTGCCTGATTTAAAAGGAATCTGCGACTCGTGCTGCAGTGTCCAGAACTCAGGAAACCCTTCCTTGTAAAGTGCCTGTGTGACCATACAGGGCTGGACTTTTCTGCCGGACACACTCAGGCCTGTGTTTGCCCTCTTATGGCCCCAGCTGAGGGCAGGAGGCTGTGTCCGCCTGTTTGGCCCCGCTGTCTGCAGCTGCGCCGAGGCTGGAGGTCTGTGGGTCTGTGGGCGCCTCCTGGGTGCTCTGGGTGGGGTCTGGGTGGAGGCCGCCTGAGCCGTAGCCCACCTGTCGCCTTTTTCCTGTCAGATCAGACAGGTAGGATCGGAAGAGCAGTAGCCGGAGCTTGACTAATCCAACACCTTGGTCACTTCCCGCCGCAGCCCCGCCTGCTGGAGAGACCGGTTGCTGGAAACCACCCCCAACGTTGTGGTGGCTGTTCGGCTGTTGGCTCCTGCCCTCCTTCCCAGGAGCCGCACACATGAGAAGGCAGCAGAAATCTTGGATACCTCCCCAAGGGCGCCGCCAGCCAACCCATGCTGAGCTTGAGCCCTTTAAGAATGTTGCCCCTGGGGCTGGGGTGACAGTGCTGAGGGCGGCATTTGTCTTGGCTGCATGTGGCCAACTAGGGCTTAGTCCCCAGCACCCCATTCGATACCCTGGGCACCAGAGTGGTCCCTTGAACACCTCCAGGTCTGGTCCTCCCAGAACACAAGCAAACAACAACGCAAACGTCTCCGTCCTGGAGCAATGCCACGGACGCTTGTTCTCGCCTGCGGGTCTGGAAGAAGCCATGGAGATTGCCGGGCTGCTTCGCAAAAAATCGTCCCCTGTAGTTTCGTGGCGCTAATCCAGCAGGTGAAATCCAGCTCAGGCAGAGCTTTCTACCGGCGCACTCCTCGCCTCCTTCGTGGGCTCCTCCCCCCCTGCCCCCCCCCGCAGGCCCTCCTGGGCCTGTGACACCGCGGCAGAAGCACTCGGGGTGAGGGGTCGCTTCGCCTTCAGCATCATCAAACAGCCCTGATGTGGACAGGTGAGGGGCAGAGAGTGGGCAGGAGAGGGATGACCCCTCTGGTCTCACCCTGGCTCCAGCCGGGCTTCCAAGCAGTGCCCAGGACAGTTGTAACGGAAGCGAAATCCAAGTCGAAGATCTAAGGAGGTGGCCAGGCGGCTCGGGGACACGTGAGTCTTCACAGCAACGGAAAAACACCTTTTGGGCTCGGTCATCGAGGAGAGGCCGGGCAGTAGAAAGTCACGACTTCATCAGCCCCAGTCTTCGCGTGGGCTGTAATGGTCAGTATGGTTAGTGCCGGTGAAGCGGGTGGGTGGGAAAGAGGGTCTTTGCTGGTGGTGGGATCACACTGGTGATGGATTGGTGTTGAACGAAGAATGTTTCTAACTATTGTGAAAAATTTTGTACATTGTAAATCACAGTGTTTAAAGAAAAAAATGAGAAAAAGGTTGGAAGCAAGTCCAATAGTAAGACCGCAACCTGGCTCGGAGCAGGGTCGTCGTGGTTCTATGGGATCAGCAGTAAGACCGTGCAGCCTGGCTCAGGGGGAGCAGGGCCGGGCGTGGCTCCTGTCGCCCAGGTTACCGGCCGCAGCCAGACTCTGGCTGCTGTTGACATCTTCTCGCCAACAAACGCGCAGGGTGGAGCCTTCCCGGACCTCCGCCTCTCTTTCCTTTGGGACAGCTGTGGTGACTGACGCTTTTTCTTTTCTCTCTCCTCCTTTGTTTGTTTTTTATTTGGGGGCCATACCCATGGGCTCACAGCGAAGCCCTGAATCTGGGCTTCTTTGGAATTATCTGGCGGCCTGGGAGCCCTGTGTGGTGCTGGGCATCAGATGCAGGCCAGTTGTGCCCAAGGCAAGCGCCTTGCCCACTGCTGTTGCTCCAGCCCCTGCTTATTGTTGGAGCATCTGCTGTGAGATCGGCTTGCAGCCTCCTGCTGCGACAAAAGGCAGAAGCAGTGGGACAGGGGGAGCCGCTGTCACTGCATGTGGCCCCAGCACCACCAGGGGTCGCTCCTGAGCACCCCCCGGTGTGGTCCAAAGCTTCCCCTGAAATAAAACAACTGTGAGTAGGTGGGGACGGCCTCCCAGGGGCAGTCGGCTGGGGGAGAGGCGGGCAGGAGGGGCCAGCACCTCCTTGGGAACCTCGCCTGTGTGCTCATGAGCATCTTGGGAGATGCCGGGGCTAGCTGGCCTTTGTGGTGGGGAGGGCTAGGGTCTCGGCTTCTGGCCATGTGGTGGTCCCCGGCCAGTGCTCATCTGAGAGGGCTTCTGATGGACCCGCCTCCCTTCACTTCCCTCCGCTCACAGAGTTACTCTGTATATTTCCCTTTTGCCTGCTCTCCTTGGTCAGGAAATAAGAGCGGGCACCTGGTGTCTCCACAGCCCAGGACCAGTCGCTTAACTCCTTAGGCGGCCAGTTTCCAGAGCACAGCCTGTTCCTGCCCAGCCAGAGCTGTCAGTGGCCCAGAGTCAGTGTGCTCTCTGGGCGCCCGTGTCCCCGCCTGTTACTGGCTGTGACGGTTCTCCCTCCCAGCACCTCTGGCTTCCACAAGAGCGTTATTCCACCATAGACGTGGGTGGAGGTAGGTGCTTGTCTGGCACACTTAGACAAGGTGACACAGGTTCGGTCCCCGGCAACCTGTGTGTTCTCCTGTGCCTGCCAGGAGTGATCCCTGAGACAGCCAGGAGCAAGCCCTGAGCACTGCTCCATGTGCTTCCAAACAAAATAATCACAATGGACTAAGGTCAGTGATGACATGGCTTATGCTATGTGCAAGCTACTGCGGTGAGAGAGAGAGAGAGAGAGAGAGAGGAGATGAGAGGAGAAGGGGAGGAGACAGGAGAGAGATGAGAGGAGGAGACGGAGAGAGAGAGAGAGGAGAGGGGAGAGAGAGAGAATTGGTCCAGGCTTCTTGCTTCCTCTGAGCTTACTGTCCTGATTGAATTCAGAGGCTCGGGCGGGAAGTTGACAGGCTGGCAGCCCACCGTGGGGAGATGGCATGTGCCTGTCACCAGGCTGATATTGGGGATCCGAGCACCCCCTCATACTGAGAGAGATGTTCGTGCGAATGTTTCCTGGCTGCTGCCCCCCATGTTCAGTTTGAGGGCCCCAAACAGCTAATAGGTAAATTCAGTCTGGTTTTTGCATTGCTGTTCCTGAAGGGGGAACTTTTAGGGTCTTGATCACTTGATCACTTGAATCCCATTATTCATCGATTTGCTCGAGCGGGCGCCAGTAACTTTTCCATTGGACCCTATCACGTGCCAATGTAGCCCAATGGCATCTGGTTGATTCAGGAATATGAAGAGCCTCAAACCGTTCCTTCAGGGTCTTGACAAGGAAGTCTGACCATCTTGTAGGTGGACAGCCACGTGATCTTTTGACATCCCGTGGGGGATCCATTCAGTAACAGCTCTTGTCCAGCGGTTGTCTCCAAATCGCATTACATGCCCAGCCCATCTGATTTTCTATGCCTTAGCAAACGAGACAGCGCCCCTGATTCTGGAATAGCGATGGAGGTCGAACTCGGATTCCTTCTCTCTTGAATGAGGCGTGATATTCCAAGCATAGCTCTTTCGATTCCTCTCTGGGAGACCAATAGCACTCTCATCCTGCTTTCGTAGGGCCCAGGTCTCTGAGGCGTATGTTAATGCAGGGAGAATGGTGGAGTTGAAGAGATGTGCCCGGAGCCGGAGGTTCTTTGTCCTTTTAGCTATTTCTTCGGACGCCTTTGAAGGCATTCCATGCCGCCGCTCTCTTCCTCCTCCGCAGCTCAGGTTTTAGGTCGTTCATCATGTTGACTTGACCTAGGTACACATAACTGCTGCATTCAGAGATGTTTGTGCCATTGAGAGTGAATGGGGCCTCTGGAACTAGTTCATTTTTCATAAACATGATGTCAAATACAATATGATGCGACTGACGCCTCCTTGTCTCAATCAGACCAATGATGTCGCACTTGATCTTTGCGCTTGCACCATCAGATCCTCAATATATGCTTCCGATGCCAGCGCATATGCATTGAAAGTACAAGAGTCATTTTAGTCCTTCTTTTGGCAGCCTAGGATGGCCGTGAAATTTTATCAGGCACTGCTTGTTCGCCTTTCTTACTGCTGCCATATTAAGGGCTCTTTCGGGTCAGGAAAATAAACATTTTGTTACTGGTTTTGGCATATCGAACACGCATTGGACAGTTTGCCAGGCTCTGCCATGCGGGCGCTATATTCTCATTACCTTGTGGGCTCTCTCAGGGTGGGTAGAATATTTACAGCAATTTGGAGGTAACAGCGGTCGCGTGCAATGGGAAAACTGGTTTCTGCTCTGCCGGGTGTATCTTCGTCTGTGGCTCAAGCATTCCTGGGCTTGAAATACTCTCCCTCTGAAGGGCGGGATTCTCTGCAGGGTGGGTCCTTGTAGGCTGGAGACTGGCTTAATCTCTTGGGTGGAGACCTTAGGAGCTGCGGAGTGTGGATGGTGAAGATCGCTGCCAGCAAGGTGTGGGGGTTTCTCTGGGCTCTTCCGAGGCTCCATCGGGATGGTGGACTTGGGTTGGAAGTTGCTCGTGGTCCATGGAATGCAGGGGGTTCAACGGGGAAAGCTGGTTTCTGCTCTGCCGGGTGTATCTGTGCCACTTAAATCATAGGCTTAAAAAAGTTTTCCTGCACTCAAATCTGCCTTTACAATGTCAGGCTACCCCGTCTCTAGACAAACCCTAGAGCCTTCAGCTTTGTAGCTAACGCCTGCCTCCTCCAGGTCTACTGTGATGACCAAGGGCCATAACAGAGCGAAGTTGTTAGCACCCTGCAAAGCGCCACGCAATGCTACTTACTCATATTGGAAAAGGCCATTCCTCACCTCTGGTCCCGCCCACCACTTGCTTGGGGCTCCACTTGGTCACGGGTCCATGATACGGCGCCGCTCCGACGGAGCTGAGTCGCGGGAGGGTTGCTGCCGGCGCCCGCGCCCTTTCCCCGGACGGCGCGCCCTCGCCGCTGCTCCCTCGCGCCCGGTCAGTGCTGCATGGCCGCGCCAGCCGGTCATCCCCGCGAGGCCCGATCGGCGCCCCGCCTCCGCCGGGCACCACTGAGGCTCGGGACGCGGACACCCCCTTTCCTTGCTGCGGGCCCAGGCTCGGCTTGGCCCGGGCCCTTCCCCGCTCCTCCGCTGGCGGCCGCTCAGGGGTCCCTGCAGGGCCAGCGCCGCACCCGAGCCTGCCCGCCGCGGCTCCCACCCTCCTGCACCACCCGCGGGGTCTCAGACCATCATTTTTATGAATATCCTTCCTACTATTTGCACCGCTCCCTCCACTCCATCCCTTGCACGATTTGAGCAGAGCACAAAGGTATGATCATCTTTATTAAAATGAGCCCCCCATGGAGACACCCTCTTTGCTGGGGTGAGCCCTGAGACCTCAAGAACCCAATTTAGTGCAGGTATCCTGGGGCCAGAGCGATAGTACAGTGGGGACGCGCTTTTGCCTAGCACTGCCAACCTGATTCCATCTCGATATCCCATATGGTCCTCGAGCAACACCAGGAGTAATTCCTGAGTACAAGAAGAAGGAATAAGTCCTGAGCAACGCTGGGTGTGACTTGAAAACAAAATGATATACTTTATTTATGCCTTTTCGGTTCACACCTGACGATGCTCAGGGGTCACCCTGGCTGAGCACTGAGGAATTACTCCTGGTGGTACTGGGACCATATGGGATGCCGGGATTGAACCTGGGTCGTCGTGTGCAGGGCAAACGTCCTCCCGCTCTCTGCTGTCAGTCCAGCCCGCTGTCCCCGCTTTATGGAAACAGCACATGGACTGTTGGCAAATTTCCCAAGTTCTCCGGGGGAACCGGCCTTTAGGGCCTGTGCCTGGGGTCCGGGGTGGAATGTGGAACCCAGTGAGCGAGTGTGGGTGTCGGCCTGTGATGTCACACAGCCCTGGGCTGGAGAGGTCTGAGCTGGCGCTGCTGGGGCTACCCCAAGCAGACTCTTGCAACCCCTGCTCGCCCCAGCAGTGCGGCTTAGACTCTCCCTTTCGCAAATGTCTCAGCCATCCCGAGACGATGAAGCGGCCCGTCCCGCTTCTTTTAATTGTCCTTTTCTGTTACTTTCGGCATTTGTCAGGCCAAGATGATCTGGACATTTGTAAGTACTTATTTTCTACTTTCGTAGCACAGAGGGAAACTGAAGCCTCGCCCTAGCTCATCAGATTTCTGGGGCCATCCAGGGTGGGGGGGACAGCCGTGACATGAGCCTGTGGGCAGGGCAACTGACCCTGGCCATGGGCTGCAAACTGACCCTGACGGGGCAGGTGTTTGCTGTGCTTGGCAGCTCCTGAGGTCAGAGGCAGGCACTGTCCCTCCCCTCCTGTGTGCTCTGCATTTTACACTCTTAGCCATCCAGAAGCCAGCCCTGTCCCCAGCTGGGCTTCGGGTCTCGGGTGCTGCAGCGGGAGACTTGCCCACTGCTTCCTGCCCTTTCTCTGCCCAGCCTCACCTGGCTCGCCCGCGGAGACCAAGTCCATCGTCATGTTAGGCATTGCGGTGCCATCCTGTTGGTTGTGCTCATCCTGATGATCATGGTCATCTGTTTGTACTGCAAGTTGTCCTACGCACTGAAGTGAGTGTGCGGCGGGGGAGGTCGGGCCAGTGGGCAGGTGAGCGGGAAACTCGCTCCTTGACTCGGGCTGCGGGTGTCCCAGTAGATGTTCTGGTCTGGCCGCTCTGTGAGGCAGCGCTGGGGAGGTCACCGCCCTGCCCTGACTTAGCCCTCACTGGTGGTTGGCCACGTGGCAGGACCCGCCCGACTCCAGCCCTGCTAGACCAGAGGCCACAGGAGGCTGCAGGAACCAGCCTCGGCCTCCTGCTCGCCCAAGGCCCAGCTGATTGGCTGCCTCCTGCCCCTGGGACCCGAAGGGCCCCTGCACTAGGGGTTACTGAGTGGAGGGCAGGCCCAGGGACCCTGCACTAGGGGTTACTGAGTGGAGGGCAGGCCCAGGGACCCTGCACTAGGGGTTACTGAGTGGAGGGCAGGTCCAGGGACCCTGCACGGGTGAGGGTCAGACCGAGACCGGATATTCAGGGACAGGAGAGGGGCTTCCGGGTCCAGGCCTGGAAGCCTGTGAGCTGGACGGGGAACCCCAGAAGTGGGCACAGGCCCCGGGGCCCTGCCTGGCCGCAGTGACGGCCTCTGCTCCCTGCGGTGCCTGGCCCTGCTTTGCGGTCTGGTTCTCCAGATTCTGCAGGAGACTCCGGGAGCCTGGGCTGGGCCGTGCTTTCGGGGCGGGACTGACCGCAGCCCCCCAGTCCCGGCTACCCCGCGGGACGGGAGGCGGTGACGCCAGAGCCCGCTTCACTTCCGGAGGTGGCTGAAGGAGACGGCCGGGCCTTCCCTGGCAGCTGTATGATGGTGTGATCTCACAGGACCTGCAGCTCCCTGCCTCCCTGCTTCTGCCCGTCCGACTGCAAGGAAGGCCTGTGACGTGCCTCCTGGGTGTCCCGAGTAGACTTGGCCCTGCAGTGTGTGTGCATCTCCTGTGTTACCTATTTTTGCAGCTTGGAAATAAAAGTGATATTGGAATGCGCCCCCACCCCCGTCCAGGTGACTGGCGCAGTGCAGCCGGGTCGCCACGGCTTACTGTCCTCGGCTGGGTTGGACCCAGAAGCACCAGCTCACAGCTGTCCAGGTGACTGGCTTGTGCAGCCGGCTCGCCACGGCTTACTGTCCTCTCGGCTGGGTTGGACCCAGAAGCACCAGCTCACAGCAACCCCGTGTTTGCATTCGGTGCCCCTAGCCTCACCCCATTCCTGGCCAGCAGCAGCAGAACGGGCGCTGTCCATCAGGGCCGTGCTGGCCTCCAGTCTCTGCGGCTGGTCCTCTGGCCCTCACGGGCCTCCCTGCTCCTCCCACAGTGTGACGGCTGTGGTGGGCGCCGCCACCTGAGCCGTGAATGATGCTGCTGAGCCCAGGGGCCTCCAGATCCGCCGAGAAACCGGAAGCTCAGCCTCCTGCCAGCCTCCCTGGGCTTGGGACACTGCTGTCGGCTCGGTCTGTCGCTGTCCTCCCCCGAAGAGCCCTGCCCATTCTCCTCTTGGCTGCAGGCATCACAAGCACATGCCTTTCTCCACCAGCTTGCTGGACACGCCTCTAGCTCTGGACGCTACCTCTCACCAGGCTTCCTCACGCTAACAAACCCCTTCCTTTGGGTACCCAGGTGTCAGGGAAAGGAGGGAGCAGCCAGGCGTGGTTACCTGGTCGAGGTGGAAGAGAACAGTAAACTGAGCTTGCAGCTGGCCCTCTAGTGGGAAGGAGTGAATAATAGAAGTGAAAGGAATGTGTGGAGGATGAGTGTGATGTGAAAGAGGGCTAGCGTGAAGGAGAATGGTAAGGGATGGTGTGAAAGGGTTCATGTGAGGGAGGGACGTGAGTGGGATGGTGTGAGGGGAGGTGTGAAGGAGAATGGTGTGAGGGATGGTACGAAGGGTTGACTTGAAGGAGAATGGAAGCATGGTGTGAAGGAGGGTTGGCGTTAAAGAATGGTGTGTGATGGGAGTGCTGAGGGATGGTGTGAAGGTGGTGTGGAGGAGATGGTGTGGAGGAGAATGGTATGAAGGATGTGGAGGAGGGTTGGCACAAGGATAATGGTGTGAGTGTGAAGGAGAGTGTGGAGAATGGTGTGAGGGAAGGTGTGAAGGAGGACGTCATGAAGGAGAATAGTGTGAGAGATGGTCACTTGATCACTTGAACTCCGTTATTCATCGATTTGCTCGAGCGGGTGCCAGTAACATTTCCATTGGACCCTATCACGTGCCAATGTAGCCCAATGGCATCTGGTTGATTCAGGAATATGAAGAGCCTCAAACTGTTCCTTCAGGGTCTTTACAAGGAAGTCTGACCATCTTGTAGGTGGACGGCCACGTGATCTTTTGACATCCCGTGGGATCCATTCGGTAACAGCTCTAGTCCAGCGGTTGTCTCCAAATCGCATTACATGTCCAGCCCATCTGATTTTCGATGCCTTGGCAAACGAGACAGCGTCCCTGGATTCTGGAATAGCAACGGAGGTCGGAACCCGGATTCCTTCTCTCACTTGAGTGAGGCGTGATATTCCAAGCATAGCTCTTTCGATTCCTCTCTGGGAGACCCTAATAGTATTCTCATCCTGCTTTCGTAGGGCCCAGGTCTCTGAGGCTTATGTGAAGGGAGAATTGTGTGAAGAATGGTGTGAGGGATGGTGTGAAGGAGGGTTGGCGTGAAGGAGGGTTGGTGTGAAGGAGGATTGGACGTGAAGGAGGGCTGGCGAAGGATAATGGTATGAAGAATGTGTGGAGGAGGGTTGGCGCGGAGGATAATGGTGTGAGAGATACTATGAAGGAGAGTTGCTGTGAAGGAGAATGGTGTGAGGGGTGGTGTGAAGGAGGGTTGGCATGAAGGAGTGATGTGAGGGATCATGTGAAGGAGGGCGCCATGAAGATAAGTGTTCGGGCTGGTGTGAAGGAGAATGGCTTGAGGAATGATGTGAGAGAACGGTGTGAGGGACGCTGTGAAGGAGGGACATGAAGGATGGGTTAGGATGAATGTGAAAGCCGAAGGATCAGTGAAGGGGGCCAGAGTGATAGTACAGTGGGTAGGGGCCTGTCTCACATGTGTTTGACTCAGTTTTGATCCCTGGTACCCTGTATGGTCACCCGAGCCTAACCAGAGGTGCACTCTGAGAGTAGGACCTGAGTAATGCCTGAGCATCGCTGGATATGACCCAGAAAAGCCATAAATAAATAAGCCCCCAAACCCCGAAATAAGTGGATGTCACCAATTGTGGGAGACAGTGGGGTATTCTTGCGATAGAGTAAGAATCATCTATTTGGGCTCCAGCCCTGTTTCTGGCCCAAAGCTCCGCAAGCCCTGGGAAGGTTCAAAAACCTAGAACAATGTGGCATCGTTTTTGTTTTTTGCTTTTTTGAGTCATACCCGGTGACGCTCCGGGTTACCTCCTGGCTCTGCACAAAGGAATTACTCCTGGCGGTGCTCAGGGGGACCATATGGGATGCCGGGGGATCGAACCCAGGCTGGCACAGGCCGGCTGCGCAAGGCAAACGCCTCTACCCGCTGGGCTATCGCCTCCGCCCCAATATGACATTGTTTGCCAGTAGCTGGCCCCCCGCTGTGCCTCGAAAGTGGCTTCTGACTCGTGAACTGAAGTGGTCCCCGCCATCACAAGCCTCCCCCCACCACCACCGGCTTCCCTCCGAAGGGAAGGTGACTTTGGGGAAGTGGACCAGGTGTTGCCAAGGAGCCAGCTGAAGAGGGGCGATAAACTTTGAGTCTCACCCTTGGAGGTCGGGCAGGGAAGCAGGACTGGACGGTGATTTAATCAGTTGTGCGGTGTTACGAAGCCCCAGAGGACAGAGGACGTAGCTCAGAGAGCTCCCAGCCGCCGAAAAGCCCCAGAGGACAGAGGTCGTGGGCTGGAAGAGCTCCCAGCTGCCGAACGGCAAAGCTGCTTTGTCATAAGGCCCGGAGAGGGCCTCAGAAACTTCTAGACCTTGAGGGACCGGAGATTATACAGCGGAGTGCATTTGCCTTGCATGCAGCAACCCTGGTTCGGTCCCCGGCATCCCATATGGTGCCCTGAGCACCTCCAGGAGTAACCCCCTGAGCATTGCTAGGTGTGACCCAAAAAGTGAAAAAAAAGAAAAAGACCTTTTAGACCTTTTCCGTGTCTCATCTCCCCAGCTGTGTGGTTTCTGTTTATTTATTTGAATATTTTTGGCTTCTTGGGTCACACCTGGAGATGTTCAGGGCTTACTCCCTGTCTCTGCACGCAGGAATTACCCTGGTGGTGCTTGGGGGAACTATATGAGGTGCCGGGGGATTGGACTGCGGTTGGCTGCGTACAAGGTAAATCCTTCCCGCTGGGCTATCCCTCCGGCTTCTGTTTTGTTTTTTGTATTTGTGCTACTTCTGGTGGTGCTCAGGGCTAGGCCCTGACTTCGTGCTCAGGAGTGGTCCCTGGCGATCTCGGGGTGGGGTGGGGACACGTGCCCAGGATTCCAACCAGGAGGGCCACACGCAAGGCAACTTTCTTTCCTCCGGTACTGTCTCTCCACAAGTCCCACCTGTGCCCTGTGAAACAAAAACTCATTTTGATGGGTAAAGAAAGGAGTATTTGAGTTAGTGGATCAGCCATTAGTAGTTATCGGAAATAAACACACACATATAACAAAGCTGATTTCCCTGGTAGACTTTATTTTTCATCACTTTGGGCAAGATTTAAAAACAAATGTATACAACACCAAATGGTCAGAAACAAAATTCTACACACTAGCGTGGAAACACTAAGGAGTCAATACAACAAAACAACCAAACTAGCTCAGTGTAATTCTGTGACGGAGAGGTGACTGCTCTACACTTTCAGTGATCAAGTTCTTGAGGGTCCAACACTAAGGAAATGCAGCCCCCTCTGCCATGGGAGAGTGGTCGCCTTAAAGGTTGACGACTCGGATGCGCTTGGTAACAGGCCCTAGGAGAGACGGGCCCGCTCTAGTCGCCTCATGGACCTGTCTCTGGGCGACCTGGGCTTTCAAACTTTCTACTTGACTGGACTTGGCTTCTAGCTTCTGCCTCCCTCTTGTGCAAACCAGGGAGTCACGCTGCACCCTAGCCCTGCTCAGCCCTTCTCTGGATTTTCAGGGGTCCCATCATTTGGAAATGCTCAGCCTGCTCTTCTGTGGCCACCGCAGGGCGGCCCCCTCTTGCTCCGCCCCTGCACAGCCCCGGAGCACGGGAGGGAGGGTCGCCCACTTTGCACACGGCGACCGTACTGCACGTAGACTACGTCATAGCTGTCGAGGAAGCTGAAGGCGTTGAACTTGAACTCGGCCGTGTTCTTCTGGCCGGAGTGGAGGTGGACAAACGTAGTTGTCTTTGACGCACCTGCCAGGAGGGAAGCCCAGGCCAAAGGGTGAACGAGAAGCTTGATGGGACTCACTCAGGGTCAGAGAATCAAGCCACGACCAGACTTGTGGATTCCAAAGCCACATTTTCCTGTCGCTTGCTCAATCTCTTACAATAGAGACGGGGCGGGGCGGGCACAAGGACCCTGCAAAGCCTGCAAATTATCAGGTCTGACCTTGGTACATGGCAGGACAGACGTGTGTGCTATTTGCTGGTCGCCTGTGACCTGTCTGCCTGTGGCAATCTGTCTGCCTGTAGTGATCTGTCTGCCTGTAGTGACCGGTCTGCCTGTAGCGATCTGTCTGCCTGTAGCGATCTGCCTGCCTGTAGTGTATGTCCTGGGAAAGATGCTACAAACATCTAGGCCCTGGGAAGAAACACCATTCTCTCTGCTCTTTCATAAGGAAACTACATCACACTACCATTAGCAGAAAAGAGCCTGTCCCCAGCTAGAACTATAAATAGCCAATGGAAGCCAAAGGGTGACTCAGTTTTGTCTAAAAGCTATTCTTGCAGAGGAGACAAAGGGGAGGTTATAGGTGGTGGTTGTGTCATTTGAAGTTGAACTAACTTCCAATGTAAAAAAAAAGTACTATAAATCAACCACCGAGAAGTCAAGACCTTAAGGGGAAAGGAAAGGAATGATGTCAAATTTTCAGTTAGGCAGAATATGAAATGCTCAGTTAAAGTCAGAAGGCAGCGGGGCGGGGGTGTTCAGACGAGGGTCACACAGAGATCAGTCACCAGGGTGGTAGGTGGACCCTTCCGGGCAAATCATCACTTCAACTGTGAATGGTGTAAAAACACATCCATTAAAGTACAGGGAAATTCCAGATTCTTGGTTACTGGTTCCTGCCAAGAAAGAAGATGGCCCGATGCCAGCTGCCCACTGGCAAGCATTTCATCCCGATAGGGGACTAAGGTGGTATATAAGCAAGTAACTTGCCTAGGTACTGGCTTGGCAAACTGCGTGTGGCTGTAGGAACCAGAACCAAACTCACACTGCCGGAGCTTACCCACAGCCACTGCCGGTGCTGGCCAAGAGCTCTGAGGGCCTGAACGAGCCAAGTGTAATGAAGCAGTGAGCCTCGGGAAGGGAGGAAGGCCGTGCATGGAGGGGACGGGCCAAGCAGGGAACACTTCTGATTTAAGGTGACCACTGGGGAAGCCAGGGTCCCCCAAAAACAACTGTAACAGGAGAGAGCCTCTCTCCTCCTTACCCTTGTTGGAGCAAATCGTATTTGACCGCTGTAAAAAGTCCTGGGGATCTGGAGAAGCCACACAAGTATCCACAAAGACCCTCAGGTTGGGGTCGGGAGCTGTGCAGGGGTGGCCTGGAGAAAGACCTCCTTGCTCTGGCTGGCCGAGTACAGGCCCGTGCGTCCCGCTGCTGGGCCCTGGGCAGCTCCAGGAAGGAGAAGGACACGTCATAGCCGGCGCCTCCTTGGCGCTGGAGGGGCGTTCACCTGGCAGGTGAACTTGAGCTGAGGCATCTTGTGTCTCACGATGACTCGGCCGGGACGGCCCCCGGATGCGGCCTCTGATGGAGTTGAGGTAACTGTGGGAACCGTTCTCCTGGGAGGAGCAAAGGGGAGTTGGTGGCTGCCTTTTGCTTCCCAGAGCAGAGACCTCTCTTCATGCTCCTATCTGGGGGTGACCTGGGACCTGGGCCTGACTCTGTGGGTCCACCCAGCCAGCCACCCATCGTCCATCATCCACCCATCCACCCACACACATCTCACCCATCATCCATTCACCCACCCACCTATGGGTCCACATATCTATCCTCCCACCCATTCTTCATTCACCCATGTGTCCAACTAACTGTTCCTCTATATCCACTGTCCACTCATCCATCCTTCCATCACCCATCCATCCATCCGCCCATCCTTCCATCATCCATCCATCCATCCATCCGTCCATCCATCCGGTCCATCCATCCATCCGTCTGTCCATCCGTCCGCCTCTTCCGCTCCGTCGTTGTCCATCCATCCATCCATCTATCCATCCATCTATCCATCCGTCGTCCTGTCTGTCCGATCCTTCTCTGGGTCCGCTCCGTCCATCCATCCGCCCGTCCGTCCGCCCATTCGCATCCATCCACTCTTCCTTCCATCCATCAATATACACATCCACCCCTCTGCTCTCAACACTTGCTCAAGTTTATTCTTTTCTTTTTTTTGTGGGGGTTAAGCACCCAGCGATGCTCAGGGTTACTCCTGACTCTGCGCTCAGGAATCATTCCTGGCACAGTATATGGGGGACCATATGGGATGCCGGGGACTGAACCCGGTCGGCTGCATGCAAGGCAAACGCCCCTACCCTCTGACTATCACGCCGCCCCTGCTCAAGTTTATTCTTAACTCAGCATGGATCCCACATTCTCCCAAGGAAGAAAGCTTTAGACAAATTACTGATGTGGTCCAGATTGCAGCAGACTCAGAAACAGTCACATCTTCTGTTTTTCCCTCTGTTCAAACCTAGGTTTTCAGTGTTGACTTTCTACCCCCTCTCCTCAGCCTCCTGGCACGGAGGGATGGCAGTACCTGTCTGACTGAGCCGCAGCGGCCGTAGGGGATGTTGAAGATCAGGTAGCGCCCGTGGGGCCACACAGCTCATCGCTTAAGTACATGTCCCAGGAGGAGTAGCCCAGCCTCCCGGAGATAGCCGCGCTCGTCAATGACCACTTGAACTGGTGAGGCCCGCAGGACACCTGGGCTGCAAGAGGAAGAGGGTGGGAGGTCGCACAGAGGCTGGGGTGCTGGGTGGTCATGTGGGTGCCTTTGCTTTTGCCAAAGTACCTTGACACCCCCGCCTTGACCTGAATTTTGTCAACTTTATACCTCTTGCTCTTTTGTTTGTTTGGTTTTGAGTCATACCCAGCAATGCTCAGGGGTTACTCCTGGCTCTGCACTCAGGAATCACTCCTGGCTGTGCTCGGGGTCCACATGGGATGCCGGGGGATTGAACCTGGGCTACCCTATGCGAGGCAGCCGCCCCTTCCTGTTTACTCATCAGTCCAGCCTCTGTTTCCCCTTCCTAAGTGACGCCATGCCCAGGAGCATTGAGGCCGAGCTCCTGACCCATAGGAAAGGGAGGTCGGGGAGACAGTGCAAAGCAGACAGGAGTGGGCACATGTGGCTTCTGCCCTGCAGTGGAGGCCGGCACACGCGGTCTCAGCAGAGACCCAGAAAGTGACCCACTTCCAGACTTTGCTTTCTTCTCCCCACACCTCCCCAGCTCCCTGTTTCCGCTCGTTGCAGGGCCAAGGAGGGGGACTTCTACCATTGTCCTTGGGCACAGCAGCATCTGCAGAACCTGGGGAGGGAGAAAGACGAGCCTAGTGCATCTTTCTGGACGGACACGCTGCAGGCACCTGGGCCGACATGGCCGGGAGCAAGTGGGCTCCCTGCTTTAGTCTCTACAGGGCAGAGAACCCTCCAGGGCCACCTGCCACGGAAAGGAGGGCTCAGGGCCATCCGCGAGGCTGCAGGGAGGGTGCCTGGCATCTGGTGGGCATTTCCGGGAGTGCTGTGGGAGCAGAAGAGCTCCAGGGGACCCTCACCGAACACGGGCCATGTGGGAAGCAAACACCCCGAAGTGCACGGCCCTGGCCACTGCTCCCCGCGGCATGCCACGCTCCACCCTCAAGATGGGGGGGCATGGTTAGGGGCTGTCAGAGACTCGCAGCCCAGAAGCGGCAGGAACATGGGCCAGGCCCTGCCCAGGAAGCTTGGGCAGCCTGTCACGCAGTGTGAGTTCCAGGAGAGGCCCTGCTGGGGAATCTGAGCCCGGGCAGGCACGTACCTTTGAGGTTGGCTCCGCGCCGGTGTAGGGTGAGTCAGGCTCTGTGAAGGACACAGTGAGAGTGAGCGGAAGCCCAGGGCCCCAGCCCCCAGGGGGAGGTCTCTACCGATATTTCTGCTGCGGTACCTAAAACCTGGAGATTCACGTGGGCTGTGGTGGGGTGGTTCGGGACCAATATCGGGAAGGAGAAGGGGTGAACCCAGGGCAGTGAGGGATGCTAAGTCTGATACGGAGCGAAAGGCAGCCCCGGTGGGGGAGAGGCCAGAACTTGGGGAAGGGACCCGAGCTGACCGTCAGGGTCTGGGCGAGGCAGGAGGGTCGCTGAGCACCCAGCCTGCATGCTCTTGCAGGGACACAGGCCGCTTTTGACTGTGGTCCCCTGGGTGGACATGAGCAGCGTGTCTGCTGGCTTTAGGCCCTTGTTGCGCCTTCCTTGCTGTTGTATTTGGGGGCAAACGCGGCTCAACTGGAATGAGGCAGTGAAGGTAACGCCCAAGCATGCCCCATCCGTAAGAGCCCGGCCAGCATGCGTTATTCTCCCCAAGGGCCTCCAAGTTGAACCATCCACAGACGCACTCACTGGGGGCAAAATGCCCTGAAGCTGGGATAGCAACAGTCCCAAACGAGGAAGGCAATGGAAGTCCCCTCCCTGCGCCTTGAGAGAGTATTGGGGTGCAGGGACCCTGTGGGGGGGTACCTCCGCACACACCGAGAGTGTGGTCTGGGGTCCGGGTACCTGCGCACACCGAGAAGTGGTCTGGGTCCGGCATACCTGCGACACCACGCCTGGCCCTCCCTGCGGTGCTGGCAGTTGTGTTGGCGCCCAGCCGGCGAGAGCGCAGCGCTCCAGCGTGTCCTCGGTGCCCCCGCAGCCACGTTGTCCAGCAGGATGAGGCCCCCGGCCGGGCCCGAGCGGCTGCGTCCCGGCGCGCCCAGCGCCGCCGCAGCGCAGCAGGCGACACGACGCGCGCTGTTCTGATGCTCCAGTGGGTCGTCGCACACGGTGCCCCACTCGCCCTGGTGCTACACCTCCACGCGGCCTTCGCAGCGTCCGCGCCCGCCTGCCAGGCGCACCGGCAGCTCTTCGGGGAAGGGGGTCGTCACCAGCGGCAGCTCCCGCATGGGTCGCCCTCTGGCGTGGGAAAGCAGCCCCCCGGGCTGAGGTCCACGCTGGCTTGAGGCTCTCTTCTCTCTCCCCTCTCCCCTCCCTCCCTCCCCTCTCTGTGCCACGCTTTGTCGTTTGGGGACTGCGCCCAGATCCGGGAGTTCTCCCCACGCACGCCCCCTCCACACCCAGGATCAAACGGAGCCAGGAATCGAGCGCTGGTTCCTGCATAGAGCCTGTTTTCTAGTCCTGAACCAGCCTCCTGCCCATTCCACACTCATTCTTTTACTTTTAGTTTTAAAATGTTATTTATTTATTTACTTTTTATCTATCTATCTATCTATCTGTCTGTCTGTCTGTCTGTCTGTCTGTCTATCTATCCATTTATTTATTCATCCATCTATTTATTTATTCATTTATCTATCTATTCATTTATTTATTTGTTCATTTATCTATCTATTTATTTATTCAGTTATTATTTTTTGGCTTTTTGGGCTACACCCGCGATGCTCAGGCTTATGCACTCAGGAATTACTCCTGGCGGTGCTCAGGGGACTTGTGGGATGCCGGGATGGAACCCACACAGTGGTGCAAGGGCACAGCAATGCCCTCCCCGCTGAGCTATTGCTCCAGCCCCATGTTTTTTTAAAAATTCAAATCACCATGAGGAAGACTTCACTACAAAGTTGACTTTTCCAAGGGGTCTCAGTCATGGTGTCCAGCTCCGTCCCTCCCCCAGTGCACAGTTCCCAGCACCAATGTCTCCAGTTTCCTCCTGCCATCCCCCACATCTCCTCATAAAAAGGCCAGACCTTCGGGAACTGAGGTTCTCAAGGAACAGCCAGTTTATAATAATGATCCCTGACACCTGCTAACTAACTCCTTTTTTTTTGGGTCACACCTGCAGCACTCAGGGGTTACCCCTGGCCCTTTGCTCAGGAATTACCCTTTGGCCGTGCTTGGGGACCATATGGGATGCCGGGATTGAAACTCGGTCGGCCACGTGCAAGGTCAATGCCCTCCCCGCTGTGCTATCGCTCCGCCCAGAAATTAACCTTTCCACGAAGATCAAAGCAAGCGGAAGGCGAGCCCCCCGGAACCTTGGGAAGCAGCCGCTCTGAGCTAGTGACCCTCTCCTGACTCAACCAAACCCTGAGGGAAACAGCCTTTATTTTGTTTTGATGAATCAACTGACATTTGGGCTCTAAAATCTCTATGATGTGGCCTAGATAACCTACTCGCCTCCCAGAGTTTCAAGAAACACGGCCTAGGAGAGATGCGTGGATAGTGTATATAGTGTCTCCACAATGTACAACACTGATCTCATATATGGTCCCTGAGGACTCCAGGTGCTCGAGAGCAGAGCCAGGACTAACCCCCTGAGGATCAATGAGGCGTGACACCAAAATAGAAAAAAAAAAAGAAAAAAAAAAGAAATACATTCCTAACGTTATTAATAAAGATAGACTTTAAGTGCTTGTAAAGACCCAGCACTTACCAGGATTAGGGTCCATTTCTTCACCAACTGAAATTGTAACTGTAAGAAAGGAAAATAAGCTTAAAGTTATCTCCTCAAGGCCCACATTTATATTTAAAGTTGAAAACGAAGCTAAATGTTTTCTCTGAATTTAGATGCTAAGACTTTTGTTTGAGTTTCTACTCGGTTTAGAAGCAGAATTATTGTCCATTGGATTTTTTTTATATATTTTTTATTTTTTTGCTTTTGGTCACACCTGGTGATGCTCAGGGCTTACCCTGGCTCTGCAGTAAGGAATTGTTCCTGGTTCTTAGGAGGCCATATGGGGATGCCGGGATCGAACCCGTGGTCGCAGGTAAAGGCAAATGCCCTCCCTACTCTACTAGTGCTCTGCCCCCCGTTGGTATAAAAACTGAGTGATTTTGTTAACCTTTTCATTCTCAAAAATATTCAAAACATTTATGAAATGATCCACCAAAAAAGGCTTTATAAATATGCTGACTTTTAAAAGGAAGAATCCTCAAAAAGCACTAGATTACTAGGAAGGGCCGGAGATAGTAGCATATCTCCAGCTTGCCTTGCATGCAGCTGAATTCCATTCCCAGAACCTCTACTGTCCCTGGACACCGGGAGTGATCTCTGAGTGCAGAGATAGGGATAAAACCCTGAGCACCACTGATTGTAGCCCCCCCAGTTTTTTTTATAGGAAGTTTTTCTTTGACTGGTGGTTGGGGCTCCTTAGGGTCACTCTTGACAATACTTGGCCATGTTGTGTGGCGCTAATGTCCGTGTGTGGATCTGAGGGTGTTGGGGGATCACACACCACCTAGTGCTGATTTGGGGCGGAGGTGGGCAGCAGCAGGGGTCATTCTTGGGGACTTCTGCACGCAAAGTATCCCAACCCTCTGGCTATTCATGGGCTTAGAATCAAGCCAGCATAAATATTGTCAGCAAGAGAAAATCTTGTCTGACAGGTTTAGTCCATATAAAATATACAGAGCTCAAGGGAGTCGAGAACACAGTGGGCTCTCGGTCAAGTTAATGGGTCTCAGATACTGTCAACTAGCTAGGCCCTCCAGCCAAAGCGACAAACCATTACTGAGGTGACGCCACTGTCGCTGAGATCACGTCTGAGGCTGCCAAAACAATTGTGAAGCTGTATCACTTGGCTGCATTGACTTTCAGGATTGTAGATGACAAGTATGACAATAACCCAACGTATAAAATCTCTGCAACAGAAACCGCTCTGCTCCCGTTGCACTGTGGGGCTGCTCATTGTAGGACCGGAGCAGGGGCATTTGATAAGGCAGAGAGGGACAACGATCCCCTCGTTCTTGAACCTCTGCCACGAAACTGTCTAACTGACATCTCTGATCCTGCGGCAACACCGCCGGGTCCGCAGCACCAATACTGAGAGATGAGAAACGGAGACCCTGAAGGAGCTTCCAGCTCGCCTAGTCACCCACAGTCACCCACAGAGCGTACTGGGAAGCTCCATTTTACTGCTTATGCGGGCCTCAGATGTAGGAAGCGCCTTCCTTGCAGGGTCCCGGGGACAGGCAGGGACGGGGAGGAAGGTAACGACTCAGAGGCACCTCTCTCACTCCTCCCAGAGGCACCTCCTGCAGAAATGGAAGTGACGCCGGCTGTCGCGCGTTCAGAAAGGAAGGAAACGTGGGGGTGCCGCCCCAGCTCGCCTACCTCCTCCCCAGGCCCGCCAAAAAAATCTCTCCACATGCCAAGAGAATCACCAGGAGAAGCACAAGTGTAGGACGCTTCTCAAGCGCAGTCATGGTGGCGTGAAGCAGGAAGTGAGTGACGGTGGAGGGAGGGAGGGAGGGACAGCACTTAGCAGTGGTGAGGCCATCCTAAGGTTTGGTTTTATTGACTGTTATTCTCAACGTCTCAAAGAACTTGGAAAGAAAGGAAATAAATCCAACAGAAGGAAGAAGCAGGACCTGTGAGCGCTATGGACTCGCCCCCTTGGGATGCCCTGAGCCTCACGGGGCCAGTTTGCAGAGGCACCTCTAAGGAAGTCATTGGGCAGAATGAGAACTACGCGCCAGTTGCTGGAGCCCACTGGAGTCCACATACCTCTGAGATGCACAGGGAGCCTCCCCATCCTCCTCCGTTACCTCACAGGAGGCACACAGAAGTGCCATCTCTGCCTAGGAAAGTGCTCCTCGCCACATGACACCCGGACTGGCACCTCCATCTGGGACTCCGGTGACCTCGAGGGCTTCCGAGCAAACCAACGTCTGTGTCCTCCCGGCAGAGTCTGAGTGGTAGGTTACGGCCACCCTTAAGACTAAGGCAACCACCCCTCAGCACACCCAGGAGTGGTGAGTGTTAGTGGTTCATGCCTCCATCCTGAAACATGGCTTGAGCCATGTTTGAGACACGCCTCCTGGCTGCTCCCCAGGGAACATCAACTTGGGAGAATCAAGGGTGAGAATCCCTCAGGTCCCCTTCAGAGTGGCCTAGGAGGCCCGATACCCTCTCCTGCTGTGCCTTTGCGCCCTAGGAGGCTCCGCTACCCTCTTCCTGCTGCCTCTGCGCCCTAGGAGGCCCGCTATACCCTCTTCCTGCTGCCCTGCGCCCCTAGAGGCTCCTGATACCCTCTTCCTGCTGCTCTCTGCGCCCCTAGGAGGCTCCGCTACCCTCTTCCCCTGCTGTCTCT
>JAJIBD010037028.1:0-21355 GCA_021461705.1 Cryptotis parvus
TCCACCTGTCTTTTGGGGATGGGGTGCACCTGCCGTGCTCAGGGCTCACCCCGCTCTGGGCTCAAGGATCACACCTGGCGGAGGTTTGCGGGGGCTGTATATGAGATTTGGGGCTATATATGTGATCGCAGGCATGGGCCGGGTCGGCCTCGTGCACGGGAAGCGCAGACCCATAGTACTATAGCTGCCGCTCCTTGGAGGGTGTTAGCAGGTGTCAGCCTCTGGGAATAGGGTGCTGTTTGGCTTTTCCTGGGGAGTGAGCAGGAAAAATCTGTTTTCAGGGGCAAATTCCTTAACCAGATCATGTGGGATGGATTTGCCTGATTTAAAAAGGAATCTGCGACTCGCTGCAGTGTCCAGAACTCAGGAAACCCTTCCTTGTAAAGTGCCTGTGACCACACAGGGCTGGACTTTTCTGCCGGACACACTCAGGCCTGTGTTTGCTCCTTATGGCCCCAGCTGAGGGCAGGAGGCTGTGTCCGCCTGTTTGGCCCCGCTGTCTGCAGCTGCGCGGAGGCTGGAGGTCTTTGGGTCTGTGGGCGCCTCCTGGGTGCTCTGGGTGGGGTCTGGTGGAGGCCGCCTCTGAGCCCGTGTGCCCACCTGTCGCTTGGGCTTTTCCTGTCAGATCAGACAGGTAGGATCGGAAGAGCAGTAGCCGGAGCTTGACTAATCCAACACCTTGGTCACTTCCGTCGCAGCCCGCCTGCTGGAGAGACCGGTTGCTGGAAACCATCCCCAACGTTGTGGGGTGGCTGTTCGGCTGTTGGCTCCGGTTCTCCTTCCCAGGAGCCGTACACATGAGAAGGCAGCAGAAATCTTGGATACCTCCCAAGGGGCGCCGTCAGCCAACCCATGCTGAGCTTGGAGCCCTTTTAAGAATGTTGCCCCTGGGGCCGGGGTGACAGTGCTGAGGGCGGGCATTTGTCTTGGCTGCATGTGGCCAACCAGGGCTCAGTCCCCAGCACCCCATTCGATACCCCTGCGTACCAGGAGTGGTCCCTAGGCACCTCCAGGTCTGGTCCTCCCAGAACACAAGCAAACAACAACGCAACGTCTCCGCCCTGGAGCAATGCCACGGACGCTTGTTCTCGCCCTGCGGTCTGGAAGAAGCCATGGAGATTGCCGGCTGCTTGCAAAGAATCGTCTCGGTGTGTTTCGTGGCGCTAATCCAGCAGGTGAAATCCAGCTCAGGCAGAGCCAGCCGGCGCACCCGCCCCTGCGGGCTCCTCCCGCTTCCCGCACCCCTGCAGGTCCCTCCTGGGCCTGTGACACTGCGTGCAGAAGCACTGGTGAGGGCTGCCGTTTCAGCATCATCAAACAGCCCTGATGTAGGCAGGTGAGGGCAGAGAGTGGGCAGGAGAGGGATGACCCTCTGGTCTCACTGGCGCCAGCCGGGCTTCCAAGCAGTGCCCAGGACAGTTGTAACGGAAGGAAATACAAGTCGAAGATCTAAGGAGGTGGCCAGGCGGCTCGGGGACACGTGAGTCTTTCATAGCACGGAAAAACACCTTTGGGCTCTCGGTCATCGAGGAGAGGCCGGGCAGCAGAAAGTCACGACTTCATCATGCCCAGCCCCTGCGTGGGCTGTAATGGTCAGTATGGTTAGTGCCGGCGAAGCGGGTGGGTGGAAATGAGGGTCTTTGCTGGTGGTGGGATCACACTGGTGATGGGATTGGTGTTGAACGAAGAATGTTTCTAACTATTGTGAAAATTTTGTACATTGTAAATCACGGTGTTTAAAGAAAAAAAATGAGAAAAAAGGTTGGAAGCAAGTCCAATAGTAAGACCGTGCAGCCTGGCTCGGAGCAGGGCCGGGCGTGGCTCTGTGGGATCAGCAGTAAGACCGTGCAGCCTGGCTCAGGGGAGCAGGGCCGGGGCGTGGCTCTGTCGCCCAGGCCACTGCCGCAGCCGCACTCTGGCTGCTGTTGACATCTTCTCGCCAACAAACGTGCAGGGTGGAGCCTTCCCGACCTCCGTCTCTCTTTTCCTTTTGGGACAGCTGTGGTGACTGACGCTTTTCTTCTCTCTCTCCTCCTTTTGTTTGTTTGCTTTTTATTTGGGGGCCATACCCATGGGGCTCACAGCGAGCTCCTGAATCTGGGCGCTCTGGAATTATCTCCTGGCGGGGCCTGGGGAGCCCTGTGTGGTGCTGGGCATCAGATGCAGGCCAGTTGTGCCCAAGGCAAGCGCCTTGCCCACTGCTGTTGCTCCAGCCCCTGCTTATTGTTGGAGCATCCGCTGTGAGATCCGGGCTTGCAGCCTCCTGCTGCGACAAAAAGGCAGAAGCAGTGGGACAGGGGAGCCGCTGTCACTGCATGTGGCCCCAGCACCACCAGGGGTCGCTCCTGAGCACCCCCGGTGTGGTCCAAAAGCTTCCCCCTGAAATAAAACAACTGTGAGTAGGTGGGGACGGCCTCCCAGGGGGCAGTCGGCTGGGGGAGAGGCGGGCAGGAGGGGGCCAGCACCTCCTTGGGAACCTCGCCCTGCGTGCTCATGAGCATCTTGGGAGATGCCGAAGAAGCTGGCCTTTGTGGTGGGGGGGAGGGCTTGTGGTCCCCCGGCCAGTGCTCATCTGAGAGGGCTTCTGATGGACTCGTCTCCCTTCACTTCCCTCCGCTCACAGAGTTACTCTGTATATTTCCTTTGCCTGCTCTCCTTGGTCAGGAAATAAGAGCGGGGCACCTGGTGTCTCCACAGCCCAGGACCAGTTGCTCTTAACTCCTTAGGCGGCCAGTTTCCAGAGCACAGCCTGTTCCTGCCCAGCCAGAGCTGTCAGTGGCCCAGAGTCAGTGTGCTCTCTGGGCGTCCGTGTCCTCGCCTGTTACTGGCTGTGACGGTTTCCTCCCAGCACCTCTGGCTTCCACAAGACGTTATTCCACCATAGACGTGGGTGGAGGTAGGTGCTTGTCTGGCACACTTAGACAAGGTGACACAGGTTCGGTCCCCGGCATCCTGTATGTTCTCCTGTGCCTGCCAGGAGTGATCCCTGAGTGCCGAGCCAGGAGTAAGCCCTGAGCACTGCTGCATGTGTCGCCAAACAAAATAATCACAATGGACTAAGGTCAGTGATGACATGGCTTATGCTATGTGCAAGCTACTGCGGTGAGAGAGAGAGAGAGAGAGAGAGAGAGATGAGAGGAGAAGGGGAGGGAGACAGGAGAGAGATGAGAGGAGGAGACGGGAGAGAGAGAGAGGAGAGGGGAGAGGAGAGAGAATTGGTCCAGGCTTCTTGCTTCCTCTGAGCTTACTGTCCTGATTGAATTCAGAGGCTCGGGCGGGGAAGTTGACAGGCTGGCAGCCCACCGTGGGGAGATGGCATGTGCCTGTCACCAGGCTGATATTGGGGATCCGAGCACCCCCTCATACTGAGAGATGTTTGTGCGAATGTTTCCTGGCTGCTGCCCCCATGTTCAGTTTGAGGGCCCCAAACAGCTAATAGGTGCAAATTCAGTCTGGTTTTTGCATTGCTGTTCCTGAAGGGGAACTTTTAGGGGTCTTGATCACTTGATCACTTGAATCCCATTATTCATCGATTTGCTGGAGGCGGGCGCCAGTAACTTTTCCATTGGACCCTATCACGTGCCAATGTAGCCCAATGGCATCTGGTTGATTCAGGAATATGAAGAGCCTCAAACCGTTCCTTCAGGGTCTTGACAAGGAAGTCTGACCATCTTGTAGGTGGACAGCCACGTGATCTTTTGACATCCCGTGGGATCCATTCGGTAACAGCTCTTGTCCAGCGGTTGTCTCCAAATCGCATTACATGCCCAGCCCATCTGATTTTCTATGCCTTAGCAAACGAGACAGCGTCCCTGATTCTGGAATAGCGATGGAGGTCGGAACTCGGGTTCCTTCTCTCTCTTGAATGAGGCGTGATATTCCAAGCATAGCTCTTTCGATTCCTCTCTGGGGAGACCCAAATAGCATTCTCATCCTGCTTTCGTAGGGCCCAGGTCTCTGAGGCGTATGTTAATGCAGGGAGAATGGTGGAGTTGAAGAGATGTGCCCGGAGCCGGAGGTTCTTTGTCCTTTAGCTATTTCTTCGATGCCTTTGAAGGCATTCCATGCCGCCGCTCTCTTCCTCCTGCGCAGCTCAGGTTTTAGGTCGTTCATCATGTTGACTTCTTGACCTAGGTACACATAACTGCTGCATTCAGAGATGTTTGTGCCATTGAGAGTGAATGGGGCCTCTGGAACTAGTTCATTTTTCATAAACATGATGTCAAATACAATATGATGCGACTGACGCCTCCTTGTCTCAATCAGACCAATGATGTCGTACTTGATCTTTTGCGCTTGCACCATCAGATCCTCAATATATGCTTCCGATGCCAGCGCATATGCAAAGTACAGAGTCATTTTAGTCCTTCGTTTTGGCAGCCTAGGATGGCCGTGAAATTTTATCAGGCACTGCTTGTTCGCCTTTCTTACTGCTGCCATATTAAGGGCTCTTTCGGGGTCAGGAAAATAAACATTTTTGTTACTGGTTTTGGCATATCGAACACGCATTGGACAGTTTGCCAGGCTCTGCCATCGCGGGCGCTATATTCTCATTACCTTGTGGGGCTCTCTCAGAGGGGTGGGTAGAATATTTACAGCAATTTGGAGGTAACAGCGGCCGCGTGCAATGGGGAAAACTGGTTTCTGCTCTGCGGGTGTATCTTCGTCTGTGGCTCAAGCATTCCTGGGCTTGAAATACTCTCCTCTGAAGGGCGGGTCTCTGCAGGGTGGGTCCTTGTAGGCTGGAGACTGGCTTAATCTCTTGGGTGGAGACCTTAGGAGCTGCGGAGTGTGGATGGTGAAGATCGCTGCCAGCAAGGTGTGGGGGTTTCTCTGGGCTCTTCCGAGGCTCCATCGGGATGGTGGACTTGGGTTGGAAGTTGCTCTCGTGGTCCATGGAATGCAGGGGGTTCAACGGGGAAAGCTGGTTTCTGCTCTGCCGGGTGTATCTGTGCCACTTAAATCATAGGCTTAAAAAAGTTTTCCTGCACTCAAATCTGCCTTTACAATGTCAGGCTACCCCGTCTCTAGACAAACCCTAGAGCCTTCAGCTTTGTAGCTAACGCTCTGCCTCCTCCAGGTCTACTGTGATGACCAAGGGCCATAACAGAGCGAGTTGTTAGCACCCTGCAAAGCGCTACGCAATGCTACTTACTCATATTGGAAAAGGCCATTCCTCACCTCTGGTCCCGCCCACCACTTGCTTGGGGCTCCACTTGGTCACGGGGTCCATGATACGGCGTCGCTCCGGACGGAGCTGGAGTCGCCGGGGGAGGTTGCTGCCGGCGCCCCCTTCCCGGGACGGCGCGCCCCGCCGCTGCTCCCCGCGGCCCGGTCAGTGCTGCATGGCGCGCTCAGCCGGTCATCCCCCGCAGCAGGCCCGATCGGCGGCTCCGCCTCCGGCCGGGCACCACTGAGGCTCCGGGGGCGGGACACCCCCTTTCCTTGCTGCGGGGCCCAGGCTCGGCTTGGCGGGGGCCCTTCCCGCTCCTCCGCTGGCGGCGCTCAGGGGTCCCTGCAGGGGCCAGCGCCGGCACCCCGAGCCTGCCCGCCCGCGGCTCCCACCTCCTGCACCACCCGCGGGGGTCTCAGACCATCATTTTTATGAATATCCTTCCTACTATTTGCACCGCTCCCTCCACTCCATCCCTTGCACGATTTGAGCAGAGCACAAAGGTATGATCATCTTTATTAAAATGAGCCCCCCCATGGAGACACCCTCTTTTGCTGGGGGTGAGCCCTGAGACCTCAAGAACCCAATTTAGTGCAGGTATCCTGGGGCCAGAGCGATAGTACAGTGGGGACGGCTTTTTGCCTAGCACGCGGCCAACCTGGATTCCATCCCGATATCCCATATGGTCCTCCGAGCAACACCAGGAGTAATTCCTGAGTACAGAAGAAGGAATAAGTCCTGAGCAACGCTGGGTGTGACTTGAAAACAAAATGATATACTTTATTTATGCCTTTTCGGTTCACACCTGGCGATGCTCAGGGGTCACTCCCTGGCTGAGCACTGAGGAATTACTCCTGGTGGTACTGGGACCATATGGGATGCCGGGGATTGAACCTGGGTTGTCTGTGTGCAGGGCAAACGTCCTCCGCTCTGCTGTCATTCCAGCCCGCTGTCCCGTTTTATGGAAACAGCACATGGACTGTTGGCAAATTTCCCAAGTTCTCCGGGGAACCGCCTTTAGGGGCCTGTGCCTGGGGTCCGGGGTGGAATGTGGAACCCAGTGAGCGAGTGTGGGTGTCGGCCTGTGATGTCACACAGCCCTGGGCTGGAGAGGTCTGAGCTGGCGCTGCTGGGGCTACTCCAAGCAGACTCTTGCAACCCCTGCTCGCCTCCAGCAGTGCGGCTTAGACTCTCCTTTCGCAAATGTCTCCAGCCATCCCGAGACGATGAAGCGTTCCGTCCCGTTTCTTTTAATTGTCCTTTTCTGTTACTTTCGGCATTTGTCAGGCCAAGATGATCTGGACATTTGTAAGTACTTATTTTCTACTTTCGTAGCACAGAGGGAAACTGAAGCCTCGCCCTAGCTCATCAGATTTCCGGGGCCATCCAGGAGTGGGGACAGCCGTGACATGAGCCGTGGGCAGGGCAACTGACCCTGGCCATGGGCTGCAACTGACCCTGACGGGGGCAGGTGTTTGCTGTGCTTGGCAGCTCCTGAGGTCAGAGGCAGGCGCTGTCCCTCCCCCCCTCCCTGTGTGCTCTGCATTTTACACTCTCAGCCATCCAGAAGCCAGCCCTGTCCCCAGCTGGGCTCGGGGTCTCGAGTGCTGCAGCGGGAGACTTGCCCACTGCTTCCTGCCCTTCTCTGCCCAGCCTCACCTGGCTCGCCCCGCGGAGACCAAGTCCATCGTCATGTTAGGCATTGGCGGTGCCATCCTGTTGGTTGTGCTCATCCTGATGATCATGGTCATCTGTTTGTACTGCAAGTTGTCCTACGCACTGAAGTGAGTGTGCGGGGGGGGGAGGTCGGGCCAGTGGGCAGGTGGGCGGGGGAAGCTTCGCTCCTTGACTCGGGGCTGCGGGTGTCTCAGTAGATGTTCTGGTCTGGCCGCTCTGTGAGGCAGCGCTGCGGGGGAGGTCACCGCCCTGCCCTGACTTAGCCCTCACTGGTGGTTGGCCACGTGGCAGGACCCGCTCCGACTCCAGCCCTGCTAGACCAGAGGCCACAGGAGGCTGCAGGAACCAGCCTCGGCCTCCTGCTCGCCCAAGGCCCAGCTGATTGGCTGCCTCCTGCCCCTGGGACCCGCCCAGCGACAGGGCCCTGCACTAGGGGTTACTGAGTGGAGGGCAGGTCCAGGGACCCTGCACGGGTGAGGGTCAGACCGGAGACCGGGAGATTCAGGGGACAGGAGAGGGGCTTCCGGGTCCAGGCCTGGAAGCCTGTGAGCTGGACGGGAACCCCAGAAGTGGGCACAGGCCCCGGGGGCCCTGCCTGGCCGCGGTGACGGCCTCTGCTCCCTGCGGTGCCTGGCCCTGCTTTGCGGTCTGGTTCTCCAGATTCTGCAGGGGAGACTCGGGGAGCTCGGGCTGGGCCGTGCTTTCTGGGGCGGGACTGGCCGCAGCCCCCAGTCCCGGCTACCCCGCGGGACGGGAGGCGGTGACGCCAGAGCTCCGCTTCACTTCCGGAGGTGGCTCAAGGAGACCTGCGGGCCTTCCTGGCAGCTGTATGATGGTGTGATCTCACAGGACCTGCAGCTCCCTGCCTCCCTGCTTCTGCCCGTCCGACTGCAAGGAAGGCCTGTGACGTGCCTCCTGGGTGTCCCGAGTAGAGTTGGCCCTGCAGTGTGTGTGCATCTCCTGTGTTACCTATTTTTGCAGCTTGGAAATAAAAGTGATATTGGAATGCGTCCCCACCCCGTGTCCAGGTGACTGGCGTTGTGCAGCCCGGCTCGCCACGCCCTTACTGTCCTCTCGGCTGGGTTGGACCCAGAAGCACCAGCTCACAGCAACCCGTGTTTGCATTTGGGGTACCCCTAGCCTCACCCCATTCCTGGCCAGCAGCAGCAGAAGTTGGGCGCTGTCCATCAGGGCCGTGCTGGCCTCCAGTCTCTGCGGCTGGTCCTCTGGCCCTCACGGGGCTCCTGCTCCTCCCACAGTGTGACGGCTGTGGTGGGCGTCGCTCACCTGAGCCGTGAATGATGCTGCTGAGCTCAGGGGCCTCCAGATCCGCCGAGAAACCGGAAGCTCAGCCTCCTGCCGGCCTCCCTGGGCTTGGGACACTGCTGTCGGCTCCTCGGTCTGTCGCTGTCCTCCCGCAGAGCCCTGCCCATTCTCCTCTTGGCTGCAGGCATCACAAGCACATGCCTTTCTCCACCAGCTTGCTGGACACGCCTCTAGCTCTGGACGCTACCTCTCACCAGGCTTCCTCACGTTAACAAAACCCTTCCTTTGTGGGTACCAGGTGTCAGGGAAAGGGAGGGAGCAGCCAGGCGTGGTTACCTGGTCGAGGTGGAAGAGAACAGTAACGGAGCTTGCAGCTGGCCCTCTGAGTGGGAAGGAGTGAATAATAGAAGTGAAAGGAATGTGTGGAGGATGAGTGTGATGTGAAAGAGGGCTAGCGTGAAGGAGAATGGTAAGGGATGGTGTGAAAGGGTTCATGTGAGGAGGGACGTGTGAGTGGGATGGTGTGAGGGAGGTGTGAAGGAGAATGGTGTGAGGGATGGTACGAAGGGTTGACTTAAAGGAGAATGGAAGCATGGTGTGAAGGAGGGTTGGTGTTAAAGAATGGTGTGTGATGGGAGTGCTGAGGGATGGTGTGAAGGTGGTGTGGAGGAGATGGTGTGGAGGAGAATGGTATGAAGGATGTGGAGGAGGGTTGGCACGAAGGATAATGGTGTGAGTGTGAAGGAGAGTCGGTGTGGAGAATGGTGTGAGGGATGGTGTGAAGGAGGGCGTCATGAAGGAGAATAGTGTGAGAGATGGTCACTTGATCACTTGAATCCGTTATTCATCGATTTGCTTTCGAGCGGGTGCCAGTAACATTTCCATTGGACCCTATCACGTGCCAATGTAGCCCAATGGCATCTGGTTGATTCAGGAATATGAAGAGCCTCAAACTGTTCCTTCAGGGTCTTTACAAGGAAGTCTGACCATCTTGTAGGTGGGCGGCCACGTGATCTTTTGACATCCCGTGGGATCCATTCGGTAACAGCTCTAGTCCAGCGGTTGTCTCCAAATCGCATTACATGTCCAGCCCATCTGATTTTCGATGCCTTGGCAAGCGAGACAGCGTCCCTGATTCTGGAATAGCGACGGAGGTCGGAACTCCGGATTCCTTCTCTCACTTGAGTGAGGCGTGATATTCCAAGCATAGCTCTTTCGATTCCTCTCTCTGGGAGACCCGAATAGCATTCTCATCCTGCTTTCGTAGGGCCCAGGTCTCTGAGGCGAGATGGTGTGAAGGAGAATTGTGTGAAGAATGGTGTGAGGGATGGTGTGAAGGAGGGTTGGTGTGAAGGAGGATTGGCGTGAAGGAGGGTGGGCGCGAAGGATAATGGTATGAAGAATGTGTGGAGGAGGGTTGGCGCGGAGGATAATGGTGTGAGAGATACTATGAAGGAGAGTTGCTGTGAAGGAGAATGGTGTGAGGGGTGGTGTGAAGGAGGGTTGGCATGAAGGAGTGATGTGAGGGATCATGTGAAGGAGGGCGCCATGAAGATAAGTGTTCGGGCTGGTGTGAAGGAGAATGGCTTGAGGAATGATGTGAGAGAACGGTATGAGGGACGTTGTGAAGGAGGGACATGAAGGATGGGTTAGGATGAATGTGAAAGCGAAGGATCAGTGAAGGGGGCCAGAGTGATAGTACAGTGGGTAGGGGCCTGTCTCACATGTGTTTGACTCAGTTTTTGATCCCTGGCACCCTGTATGGTCACCGAGCCTAACCAGAGGTGCACTCTGAGAGTAGGACCTGGAGTAATGCCTGAGCATCGCTGGATATGACCCAGAAAAGCCATAAATAAATAAGCCCCCAAACAAACCTCGAAATAAGTGGATGTCACCAATTGTGGGAGAGAGTGGGGTATTCTTGCGATAGAGTAAGAATCATCTATTTGGGCTCCAGCCCTGTTTCTGGCCCAAAGCTCCGCAAGCCCTGGGAAGGTTCAAAACCTAGAACAATGTGGCATCGTTTTGTTTTTTTGCTTTTTGAGTCATACCCGGTGACGCTCGGGTTACCTCCTGGCTCTGCACTCAGGAATTACTCCTGGCGGTGCTCAGGGGACCATTATGGTATGCCGGGGATCGAACCCAGGCTGGCACAGGCCGGCTGCGTGCAAGGCAACGCCCTACCCGCTGGGCTATCGCCCCGCCCCAATATGACATTGTTTGCCAGTAGCTGGCCCCGCTGTGCTCGCAGTGGCTTCTGACTCGTGAACTGAAGTGGTCCCCGCCATCACAAGCCCCTTCCCACCACCACCGGCTTCCTCCGAAGGAAGGTGACTTTGGGGAAGTGGACCAGGTGTTGCCAAGGAGCCAGCTGTGAAGAGGGGCGATAAACTTTGAGTCTCACCCTTGGAGGTCGGGCAGGGGAAGCAGGACTGGACGGTGATTTAATCAGTTGTGCGGTGTTACGGGCCCCAGAGGACAGAGGACGTAGCTCAGAGAGCTCCCAGCTGCCGAAAAGCCCCAGAGGACAGAGGTCGTGGCTGGAAGAGCTCCCAGCTGCCGAATGGCAAAGCTGCTTTGTCATAAGGCCCGGAGAGGGCTCAGAAACTTCTAGACCTTGAAGGACCGGGAGATTATACAGCGGGAGTGCATTTGCCTTGCACGCAGCAACCCTGGTTTGGTCCCCGGCATCCCATATGGTGCCCTGAGCACCTCCAGGAGTAACCCTGAGCATTGCTAGGTGTGACCCAAAAAGTGAAAAAAAGAAAAAAGACCTTTTAGACCTTTTCCGTGTCTCATCTCCCCCCAGCTGTGTGGTTTCTGTTTATTTATTTGCATATTTTTTGGCTTCTTGGGTCACACCCGGAGATGTTCAGGGCTTACTCCTGTCTCTGCACGCAGGAATTACTCCTAGTGGTGCTTGGGGGAACTATATGAGGTGCCGGGATTGGACTGCGGTTGGCTGCGTACAAGGCAAATCCCTTCCCGCTGGGCTATCCCTCTGGCTTCTGTTTTGTTTTTGTATTTGTGCTACTTCTGGTGGTGCTCAGGGCTAGCCCTGACTTCGTGCTCAGGAGTGGTCCCTGGCGATCCGGGGGTGGGGTGGGGACACGTGCCCAGGATTCCAACCAGGAGGGCCACACGCAAGGCAACTTTCTTTCCTCCGGTACTGTCTCTCCACAAGTCCCACCTGTGCCCTGTGAAACAAAACTCATTTTGATGGGTAAAGAAAGGAGTATTTGAGTTAGTGGATCAGCCATTAGTGTTATCGGAAATAAACACACACACATATAACAAAGCTGATTTCCCTGGTAGACTTTATTTTTCATCACTTTGGGCAAGATTTAAAAACAAATGTATACAACACCAAATGGTCAGAAACAAAATTCTACACACTAGCGTGGAAACACTAAGGAGTCAATACAACAAAACAACCAAACTAGCTCAGTGTAATTCTGTGACGGAGAGGTGACTGCTCTACACTTTCAGTGATCAAGTTCTTGAGGGTCCAACACTAACGAAATGCAGCCCCCTCTGCCATGGAGAGTGGTCGCTTAAAGGTTGACGACTCGATGCGCTTGGTAACAGGCCCTAGGAGAGACGGGCCCGCTCTAGTCGCTCTCATGGACCTGTCTCTGGGCTGACCTGGGCTTTCTCAAACTTTCTACTTGACTGGACTTGGCTTCTAGCTTCTGCCTCCCTCTTGTGCAAACCAGGGGAGTCACGCTGCACCCTAGCCCTGCTCAGCCCCTTCTCTGGATTTTCAGGGGTCCCATCGTTTGGAAATGCTCAGCCTGCTCTTCTGTGGCCACCGCGGGCCGGCCCCTCTTGCTCCGCCCTGCACAGCCCCGGGAGCAGCGGGAGGAGGCGTCGCCCACTTTGCACACGGCGACCGTACACTGCGCGTAGACTACGTCATAGCTGTCGAGGAAGCTGAAGGCGTTGAACTTGAACTGGGCCGTGTTCTTCTGGCCGGAGTGGAGGTGGACAAACGTGTTGTCTCTGACGCACCTGCCAGGGAGGAAGCCCAGGCCAAAGGGTGAACGAGAAGCTTGATGGGACTCACTCAGGGTCAGAGAATCAAGCCAGGACCAGACTTGTGGATTCCAAAGCCACATTTTCCTGTCGCTTGCTCGATCTCTTACAATAGAGGCGGGGCGGGGCGTGGCACAAGGACCCTGCAAAGCCTGCAAATTATCAGGTCTGACCTTGGTACATGGCAGGACAGACGTGTGTGCTATTTGCTGGTCGCCTGTGACCTGTCTGCCTGTGGCAATCTGTCTGCCTGTAGTGATCTGTCTGCCTGTAGTGACCGGTCTGCCTGTAGCGATCTGTCTGCCTATAGTGATCTGTCTGCCTGTAGTGACCGGTCTGCCTGTAGCGATCTGTTGCCTGTAGTGATCTGTCTGCCTGTAGTGACCGGTCTGCCTGTAGCGATCTGCCTGCCTGTAGTGTATGTCCTGGGAAAGATGCTACAAACATCTAGGCCCTGGGAAGAAACACCATTTCTCTGCTCTTTTATAAGGAAACTACACCACACTACCATTAGCAGAAAAGAGCCTGTTCCCAGCTAGAACTATAAATAGCCAATGGAAACCAAAGGGGTGACTCAGTTTTGTCTAAAGCTATTCTTGCAGAGGAGACAAAGGGGAGGTTAAAGGTGGTGGCTGTGTCATTTGAAGTTGAACTAACTTCCAATGTAAAAAAAAAGTACTTTAAATCAACCACCAAAGAAGTCAAGACCTTAAGGGGAAAGAAAAGGAATGATGTCAAATTTTCAGTTAGGCAGAATATGAAATGCTCAGTTAAAGTCAGAAGGCAGCGGGGGCGGGGGTGTTCAGACGAGGGTCACACAGAGATCAGTCACCAGGGTGGTAGGTGGACCCTTCCGGGCAAATCATCACTTCAACTGTGAATGGTGTAAAAACACATCCATTAAAGTACAGGGAAAATTCCAGATTCTTGGTTACTGGTTCCTGCCAAGAAAGAAGATGGCCCGATGCCAGCTGCCCACTGGCAAGCATTTCATCCCGATAGGGGACTAAGGTGGTATATAAGCAAGTAACTTGCCTAGGTACTGGCTTGGCAAACTCGTGTGGCTGTAGGAACCAGAACCAAACTCACACTGCCGGAGCTTACCCACAGCCACTGCCGGTGCTGGCCAAGAGCTCTGAGGGCCTGAACGAGCCAAGTGTAATGAAGCAGTGAGCTCTCGGGGAAGGGAGGAAGGCCGTGCATGGAGGGACGGGCCAGCAGGGGAACACTTCTGATTTAAGGTGACCACTGGGGAAGCCAGGGTCCCCCAAAACAACTGTAACAGGAGAGAGCCTCTCTCCTCCTTACCCTTGTTGGAGCAAATCGTATTTGACCGTTGTAAAGTCCTGGGGATCTGGAGAAGCCACACAAGTATCCACAAAGACCCTCAGGTTGGGGTCGGAGCTGTGCAGGGTGGCCTGGAGAAAGACCTCCTTGCTCTGGCTGGCCGAGTACAGGCCCGTGCGTCCCTGCTGCTGGGCCCTGGGCAGCTCCAGGAAGGAGAAGGACACGTCATAGCCAGTGCCCTCCTTGGGCGCGGGAGGGGCGTTCACCTGGCAGGTGAACTTGAGCTGAGGCATCTTGTGTCTCACGATGACTCGGCCGGGACGGCCCCGGATGCGCCTCTGATGGAGTTGGAGTAACTGTGGGAACCGAGTTCTCCTGGGAGGAGCAAAGGGGAGTTGGTGGCTGCCCTTTGCTTCCAGAGCAGAGACCTCTCTTCATGCTCCTATCTGGGGGTGACCTGGGACCTGGCCTGACTCTGTGGGCCCACCCAGCCAGCCACCCATCGTCCATCATCCACCCATCCACCCACACATTCACCCATCATCCATTCACCCACCCACCTATGGGTCCACATATCTATCCTCCCACCCATTCTTCATTCACCCATGTGTCCAACTAACTGTTCCTCTATATCCACTGTCCACTCATCCATCCTTCCATCACCCATCCATCCATCCGTCCATCCTTCCATCATCCATCCGTCCATCCATCCATCCATCCGTCCATCCGTCTGTCCATCCGTCCGTCCTTCCGTCTGTCCATCCATCCATCCATCCATCCATCCATCCATCCATCCATCCATCCATCCATCCGTCCGTCCGTCCGTCCGTCCATTCCATCCATCCACTCTTCCTTCCATCCATCAATATACACATCCACCCCTCTGCTCTCAACACTTGCTCAAGTTTATTCTTTTCTTTTTTTTTGCGGGGGTTACACCCAGCGATGCTCAGGGTTACTCCTGACTCTGCGCTCAGGGAATCATTCCTGGCACTGTATATGGGGGGACCATATGGGATGCCGGGACTGAACCCGGGTCGGCTGCATGCAAGGCAAACGCCCTACCCTCTGGACTATCACGCCGCCCCTGCTCAAGTTTATTCTTAACTCAGCATGGATCCCACATTCTCCCAAGGAAGAAAGCTTTAGACAAATTACTGATGTGGTCCAGATTGCAGCAGACTCAGAAACAGTCACATCTTCTGTTTTTCCTCTGTTCAAACCCAGGTTTTCAGTGTTGACTTTTCTACCCCTCTCCTCAGCCTCCTGGCACGGAGGGATGGCAGTACCTGTCTGACTGTGCCGCAGCGGCCGTAGGGGATGTTGAAGATCAGGTAGCGCCCGTAATGTGGGGGGCGACACAGCTCATCGTTTAAGTACATGTCCCAGGAGGAGTAGCCCAGCCTCCGGAGATAGCCGCGGTCAATGACCACTTGGAACTGGTGAGGCCCGCAGGACACCTGGGCTGCAAGAGGGGGAAGAGGGTGGGAGGTCGCACAGAGGCTGGGGTGCTGGGTGGTCATGTGGGTGCCTTTGCTTTGCCAAAGTACCGTGGACACCCCGGCCTTGACCTGAATTTTGTCAACTTTATGCCTCTTGCTCTTTTGTTTGTTTGGTTTTGAGTCATACCCAGCAATGCTCAGGGGTTACTCCTGGCTCTGCACTCAGGAATCACTCCTGGCTGTGCTCGGGGTCCACATGGGATGCCGGGGGATTGAACCTGGGCTACCCTATGCGAGGCAGGCGCCCTTCCTGTTTACTATTAGTCCAGCCTCTGTTTCCCCCTTTCCTAAGTGACGCCATGCCCAGGAGCATTGAGGCCGAGCTCCTGACCCGTAGGAAAGGGAGGTCGGGAGACAGTGCAAAGCAGACAGGAGTGGGCACATGTGGCTTCTGCCCCGCAGTGGAGGCCGGCACACGCGGTCTCAGCAGAGACCCAGAAAGTGACCCACTTCCAGACTTTGCTTTCTTCTCCCCACCTCCCCAGCTCCCTGTTTCCGCTGTTGCAGGGCCAAGGAGGGGGACTTTACCATTGTCCTTGGGCACAGCAGCATCTGCAGAACCTGGGGAGGGAGAAAGACGAAGCCTAGTGTATCTTTCTGGACGGGACACGCTGCAGGCACCTGGGCCGACATGGCCGGGAGCAAGTGGGCTCCTGCTTTAGTCTCTACAGGGCAGAGAACCCTCCAGGGCCACCTGCCACGGAAAGGAGGGCTCAGGGCCATCCGTGAGGCTGCAGGGGAGGGTGCCTGGCATCTGGTGGGCATTTCCGGGAGTGCTGTGGGAGCAGAAGAGCTCTAGGGGACCCTCACTCGAACACGGGCCATGTGGGAAGCAAACACCCCGAGTGCACGGCCCTGGCCACTGCTCCCCGCCTTCGGGCATGCCACGCTCCACCCTCAAGATGGGGGCATGGTTAGGGGCTGTCAGAGACTCGCAGCCCAGAAGCGGCAGGAACATGGGCCAGGCCCTGCCCAGGAAGCTTGGGCAGCCTGTCACGCAGTGTGAGTTCCAGGAGAGGCCCTGCTGGGGAATCCGAGCCCGGGCAGGCACGTACCTTTGAGGTTGGGCTCCGTGCCGGTGTAGGGTGAGTCAGGCTCTGTGAAGGACACAGTGAGAGTGAGCGGAAGCCCAGGGGCCCCCAGCCCCAGGGGAGGTCTCTACCGATATTTCCGCTGCGGTACCTAAAACCTGGAGATTCACCGTGGGCTGTGGTGGGGTGGTTCGGGACCAATATCGGGAAGAAGGGGTGATCCCAGGGCAGTGAGGATGCTAAGTCTGATACGGGAGCGAAAGGCAGCCCCGGTGGGGAGAGGCCAGAACTTGGGGGAAGGGACCTGAGCTGACCGTCAGGGTCTGGGCGAGGCAGGAGGGTCGCTGAGCACCCAGCCTGCATGCTCTTGCAGGGACACAGCCGCTTTGACTGTGGTCCCCTGGGTGGACATGAGCAGCGTGTCTGCTGGCTTTAGGCCCTTGTTGCGCCTTCCTTGCCTCGCTGTTGTATTTGGGGGGCAAACGCGGCTCAACTGGAATGAGGCAGTGAAGGTAACGCCCAAGCGTGCCCCATCGGTAAGAGCCCGGGGCCAGCATGCGTTATTCTCCCCAAGGGGCCTCCCAAGCAAACCATCCACAGACGCACTAAATTGGGCAAATGCCCTGAAGCTGGGATAGTAACAGCCCGAAACGAGGAAGGCAATGGAAGCCCCTCCTGCGCTCTTGAGAGTGTGCTTTGGGGTGCAGGGACCCTGTGGGGGCGGGGTACCTGCGCACACGGAGAGTGTGGTCTGGGGTCCGTTGTACCTGCGCACACCGAGAGTGTGGTCTGGGGTCCGGGGTACCTGCGCACACCGAGAGTGTGGTCTGGGTCCGGCATACCTGCGCACACCACGCCCGCGTCCTCGCGGTGCTGGCAGTTGTGTTGCGCCCAGCCGGCGTGTGCGCAAGCGCTCCAGCGTGTCCTCGGTGCCCTCGCAGCGCACGTTGTCCAGCAGGATGAGGCCCCCGGCCGGGCCGAAGCGGCTGCGTCCCGGCGCGCCCAGCGCTCGGCCGCAGCGCAGCAGGCGACACACGACGCGCGTTCTTGATGCTCCAGTGGTCGTCACACACGGTGCCCCACTCGCCCTGGTGCCACACCTCCACGCGGCCTTCGCAGCGTCTGCGCCCGCCTGCCAGGCGCACCGGCAGCTCTGCGGGGGAAGGGGGTCGTCACCAGCGGGCAGCTCCCGCATGGGTCGCCTCTGGCGTGGGAAAGCAGCCCCGGGCTGAGGTCCACCCTGGCTTGGAGGTTCTTTCTCTCCCCCTCCTCTCCTCCTCCCTCTCCCCCCCTCCTCTGTGCCACTCGCTTCTGTCGTGGCTTGTTTGGGGACTGCGCCCAGATCCGGAGTTGCCCCACGCACGGCCCCTCCACACCCAGGATCGTGCGGAGCCAGGGAATCGAGCGCTGGGTTCCTGCTTAGAGCCTGTTTTCTAGTCCTGAACCAGCTCCTGCCCATTCCACACTCATTCTTTTACTTTAGTTTTAAAATGTTATTTATTTATTTACTTCTTTATCTATCTATCTATCTGTCTGTCTGTCTGTCTGTCTGTCTATCTATCTATCCATTTATTTATTCATCCATCTATTTACTTATTCATTTATCTATCTATTCATTTATTTATTTGTTCATTTATCTATCTATTTATTTATTCAGTTATTATTTTTTGGCTTTTTGGGTTACACCCGGCGATGCTCAGGCTTATGCACTCAGGAATTACTCCTGGCGGTGCTCAGGGGACCCTGTGGGATGCCGGGGATGGAACCGCGTCAGCCGTGTGCAAGGGCACAGCAAATGCCCTCCCCGCTGTGCTATTGCTCCAGCCCCATGTTTTTTAAAATTCAAATCACCATGAGGAAGACCACTACAAAGTTGACTTTTCCAAGGGGTCTCAGTCATGGTGTCCAGCTCCGTCCCTCCGCCAGTGCACAGTTCCCAGCACCAATGTCTCCAGTTTCCCTCCTGCCATCCCCCACATCCTTTCATAAAAAGGCCAGACCTTCGGGAACTGAGGTTCTCAAGGAACAGCCAGTTTATAATAATGATCCCTGACACCTGCGAACTTAACCCTTTTTTTTTTTTTTGGGTCACACTCGGCAGCACTCAGGGGGTTACTCCTGGCCCTTTGCTCAGGAATTACTCTTGGCCGTGCTTGGGGACCATATGGGATGCCGGGGATTGAAACTGGGTCGGCCACGTGCAAGGCAAATGCCCTCCCGCTGTGCTATCGCCTCCGGCCCAGAAATTAACCTTTCCACAAAGATCAAAGCAAAGCGGAAGGCGAGCCCCGAACCTTGGGGGAAGCAGCCGCTCTAGCGAGTGACCCTCTCCTGACTCAACCAAACCCTGAGGGAAATAGCCTTTATTTTGTTTGATGAATCAACTGACATTTGGGCTCTAAAATCTCTATGATGTGGCCTAGATAACCTACTCGCTCCTCAGAGTTTCTCAAGAAACACGTCATAGGAGAGATGCGTGTATAGTGTATATAGTGTCTCCACAATGGACAACACTGGATCTCATATGGTCCCCTGAGGACTGCCAGGTGCAATTCCTGAGAGCAGAGCCAGGACTAACCCCTGAGGATCATGAGGTGTGACACCAAAATAGAAAAAAAAAAGAAAAAAAGAAAAGAAATACATTCCTAACGTTATTAATAAAGATAGACTTTAAGTGCTTGAAAAGACCCAGCACTTACCAGGATTAGGGTCCATTTCTTCACCAACTGAAATTGTAACTGTAAGAAAGGAAAAATAAGCTTAAAGTTATCTCCTCAAGGCCACACATTTATATTTAAAGTTGAAAATGAGCTAAATTTTTTCTCTGAATTTTAGATGCTAAGACTTTTTGTTTGAGTTTCTACTTCGGTTTAGAAGCAGAAATATTGTCCATTGGATTTTTTTATATTTTTTTTATTTTTTGCTTTTTGGGTCACACCTGGTGATGCTCAGGGGTTACCCTGGCTCTGCACTAAGGAATTGCTCCTGGTTCTTAGGAGGCCATATGGGATGCCGGGGATCAAACCCGTGTTGGCCGCATGCAAGGCAAATGCCCTCCCTACTGTACTAGTGCTCTGGCCCCCTGTTGGTATAAAAACTGAGTGATTTTGTTAACCTTTTCATTCTCAAAAATATTCAAAACATTTATGAAATGATCCACCAAAAAAGGCTTTATAAATATGCTGACTTTTTAAAAGGAAGAATCCCAAAGCACTAGATTAATAGGAAGGGCCGGAGATACAGTACATATCTCCAGCTTGCCTTGCATGCAGCTGAATTCCATTCCCAGAACCCTCTACTGTCCCTGGGCCACCCGGGAGTGATCTCTGAGTGCAGAGATAGGGATAAACCCTGAGCACCACTGATTGTAGCCCCCCCCCAGTTTTTTTTTATAGGAAGCTTTTCTTGACTGGTGGTTGGGGCTCCTTAGGGTCACTCTTGACAATACTTGGCCATGTTGTGTGGGCGCCATTGTCAGGTGTGTGGATCTGAGGGTGTTGGGGATCACACACCACCTAGTGCTGATTTGGGGGGGAGGTGGGCAGCGGCAGCAGGGTCATTCTTGGGGACTTCTGCACGCAAAGTATCCCAACCCTCTGCGCTATTCATGGGCTTAGAATCAAGCCAGCATAAATATTGTCAGCAAGAGAAAATCTTGTCTGACAGGTTTGAGTCCATATAAAAATATACAGAGTTCAAGGGAGTCGAGAACACAGTGGGCTCCTCGGGTCAGAGTTATGGGTCTCAGATACTGTCAACTAGCTAGGTTCCTCCAGCCAAAGCGATAAACCATTACCTGGTGGTGACGCCACTGTCGCTGAGATCACGTCTGAGGCTGCCAAAACAATTGTGAAGCTGTATCACTTGGCTGCATTGACTTTCAGGATTGTAGATGACAAGTATGACAATAACCCAACGTATAAAATCTCTGCAACAGAAACCGCCTTGCTTCCGTGCACTGTGGGGCCGCTCATTGCAGGGACCGGAGCAGTGGGCATTTGATAAGGCAGAGAGGGACAACAATCCCTGTTCTGATCCTCTGCCCACGTAACTGTCTAACTGACATCTCTGATCCTGCGGCAACACTGCCGGGTCCGCAGCACCAATACTGGAGAGATGAGAAACCGGGAGACCCTGAAGGAGCTTCCAGCTCGCCCAGTCACCCACAGTCACCCACAGAGCGACTGGGAAGCTCCATTTTACTGCTTATGCGGGGCCTCAGATGTAGGAAGGCGCCTTCTTGCAGGGTCCCTGGGGACAGGCAGGGACGGGGGGAGGGAAGGTAACGACTGAACAGGCACCTCTTCTCACCCTCCCAGAGGCACTTCCTGCAGAAATGGGAAGTGACGTCGGCTGTCGCGTGTTCAGAAAGGGAAGGAAACGTGTGGGTGCTGCCCCAGCTCGCTACCTCTCCCCCAGGCCCGCCAAAAAAATCTCTCCACATGCCAAGAGAATCACCAGGGAGAAGCACAAGTGCAGGACGCTTCTGCCCAAGCGCAGTCATGGTGGCGGTGAAGCAGGAAGTGAGTGACGGTGGAGGGAGGGAGGGGAGTGGACAGCACTTAGCAGTGGTGAGGCCATCCTAAGGTTTGGTTTTATTGACTGTTATCTCCCAACGCCTCAAAGAACTTGGAAAGAAAGGACATAAATCCAACAGAAGGAAGAAGCAGGACCTGTGAGCGCTGCGGACCTCGTCCCCTTGGGATTCCCTGAGCCTCACGGGGCTGTTTGCAGAGGCACCTCTAAGGAAGTCATTGGGCAGAATGAGACCACGCGCCAGTTGCTGAGCCCACTGGAGTCCACATGCCCCTCTGAGATGCACAGGAGCTCCCCCATCCTCTCCGTCACCTCACATGGGGAGGCACACAGAAGTGCCATCTCTGCCCAAGGAAAGTGCCCCTCGCCACATGACACCCGGACTGGCACCTCCATCTGGGACTCCGAGACTCGAGGGCTTCGAGCAAACCAACGTCTGTGTCTCGGCAGAGTCTGAGTGGTAGGTTACGGCCACCCTTAAGACTAAGGCAACGACCTCAGCACACCAGGAGTGGTGAGTGTTAGTGGTTCATGCCTCCATCCTGAAACATGGCCGAGCCATGTTTGAGACATGCCTCTCCTGGCTGTTCACTTGGGAACATCAACTTGGGAGAATCAAGGGTGAGAATCCTCCAGGTCCCTTCAGAGTGGCCTAGGAGGCCCGATACCCTCTTCCTGCTGTCTCTGGCCCCTAGGAGGCCCGATACCCTCTTCCTGCTGTCTCTGCGCCCCTAGGAGGCTCCGTTACCACTCTTCCTGCTGTCTCTGCTGCCCTAGGAGGCTCTGATACCCTCTTCCTGCTGTCTCTGGCCCCTAGGAGGCTCCGATACCCTCTTCCTGCTGTCTCT